>WAAG01070891.1:17012-30724 GCA_013390105.1 Tichodroma muraria | reverse complement strand
ACATCAAAATGAAGCTTAAAAATAAGAGGGAAAAGGAGGAAAAGGGAAGGGGGAAAACTTCCACAGGAGTGTTTTAAAAGCAAATTTCCTTCATTTCCTTGGTGCTGATGCTCTTCCGTGTTTGAGCAAGGAGAAGGGAGATCCAAAGGGAACACGGAGCCTTTTTTGGGATGTCACAGGTGGAACATCGATGTCACTTCCCAAAATACTCTCCTGCCTTTTTCATGGAGTGGAATTCGAGCTCTGGGGCTGTAACCTAATCTGAGCCACCAGCACGGGAACAATGGCCACGTAGGAACGCCAGGAATGTCCTGGGATCAAGGACTGAAATCCTGGGAATGCTCTGCCCGGCTTGGCTGGAGAGGCCTGGGAGGTGTGAAAAGAGCTGAGCCCTGGAACGGGATTAGGGGCCCAGGGGAACATCCAAAGGTGCCCCCGGATCTGTCTGGGACAGGCACAGCTCAGCCCCGTACAGGGAATGGGATCCCGTGATCGGGAATTCACACCCGGGAAGTGCCCCAGGCGGGAATTCCAGTGACTCCCTGCCTCAGTTCCCAGCTTATCCTCTTATTCCTTTCTTTTCCCTCACTTCTGAAGGATTTTGGGATCTTTTTTTAATAAGGCAGGCGTTCACCAAACACGGCATTTTAGCCTTGACATCCAATTAAAATTCCATTGTCCTTCAAAATCCATCCTTTCCCCCTTTTTAAATGCATTTTCCCCCTCTCTTTTCACTTTCTTCCAGAAGAGATTTCCCACATGCAGACTCCAGGAGCTGGAACGGGGTTTGGATACTTATCCAAGGATCTAGGACTACATGAGGTCTGTGAGAGCTCAGCTGACTCACCTTGAACATCCATGGAATTCCATTTGGGAAAAGATTCACGGGAGCTGGAAAGCTTGTCAGGAGCCAGTTCTGTTTGACATGGGTGATCCAAGGGATGGAGCATCTTTCCCGGGAGGAAAGGCTGGGATAAATGGGAATGTGCACCTGGAGAAGAGGCTGAACACTCCAGGGAGAGCCCAGAGCCCCTTGCAGGGCCTGGAGGGGCTCCAGGAGAGCTGGAGAGGGACTGGGGACAAGGGATGGAGGGACAGGGCACAGGGAATGGCTTCAGAGTAGGATTGGATGGGATATTGGGAAGGAATTCCTGGCTGGGAGGGTGGGGAGGGACTGGGCTGGAATTCCCAGAGCAGCTGTGGCTGCCCCTGGATCCCTGGAAGTGCCCAAGGCCAGGCTGGAGCACCCTGGGATAGTGGGAGCTTTCCCTGCCCATGGAATGAGATGGGAATGGATGATCCTTAAGGTCTTTTCCAACCCAAACCATCCTGGAATTCTCTGAGTCCGTTTTTAATGTGCATTTTTCCTCAGGTAAGCCAGCGAGGATCACTGCCGTCTCCAGGGATCATTGAAACCAAAATTTTGCTTTGGCCCAAGGACAGCAGGGATAACAACGGGACAACACATCTCCAGGACTCTTCCCTCATCCCCATGATCCTCATTGTTATTCCCAGCTGGATAGGGTTTGATTTACCTGGAATCAATGATCCCTGGGGCTTTTTTCCAATGGATCCACCAATCCTGCCCCTCTGGCTTTGCCAAGGACGCTGAAATGCCATCATAGATGGCTGGCAAAGAGCATCAGAGCTTCTCTGGAAAACTGTACTGGAACCTCCTCGGGGTAAGGAATTCCTTCTCAATATCCACCCAAACCCACTCTCCTTCAGTTTAAAGCCATTCCCACTTATCCCATCACTACCCATCCTTATAAAAATCCCCTCTCCATGGCTCAAAGTGCACAAAACTCTGTTCCCAGGGGCTGCGAGACGAGCTTAACTTGCACTTCATCTTCCTGCTGAAATGTTTGGAAAAACTCCGTGTTCGGATGAATCCCGGGTGCTGGAATCTGTCTGGTGGAAAACTTGGGCCTGCTGGAAAGCTTTAAGCTGAGTTTACATAAAGTTGTGTCAGGAAAAGCAGGGATGTCGTTATTGCTGCCTTGGGGTTGGATGGTCACTCAGGATGTTAAAATTCCCACTGGGAATCAGAACTAATCCCACCTCTCATTCCCACAGCTGTGAAAATTCCGGGCTTTCCTTTCCAGTCACAGCCCTACAACAAATGAATCCCCACAGCTCCATTGCCCAGTTTTCTGGGATTTGAGCCCCTTGCATTGGTTTTCCATCCCTTTATCCAGCCCTCCTTCCCATTACCTGATCCCTGTTGCTGCTTGCTTGGAAATTCCTTACGGCCTTACGGGACGAAACAGAAGGAAAAAACAAACCAAAAAGCATCAAACCCCAAATAAATATTCCTAAATATAGTCAGGGACAGCTGGGTTTAATTAGGATTGTCCCAAGGCAGCCATCCCAAAAGCAGTCGGAGCAGGGATTTCTGGCAGGAGCCATGGAGCCGCCAAAATCTGTCTGGGTTTATTGGATCCGGAGAGGAATCCCATCCCTGTGGAACACCAGGATGGAGCATTCCAGACATTTTTCTCCAATGAGAGGCAGAGTTTGGGATGCAGTGGGAGCAATTCCTGTCACCTGATCCTAAAATCTGGTGATCCTGAAACCGAGCTGGGTTCGGGAATCAAGAAGTCATGGAAGGAGTTATCCATGGGAGGCTGGTGAGGGCAATGAACCAATCCTGAGATTATTCCAGGATTTTCTCTTTCCTGACCACCCAAGCCATGGTGCAGTGGGGCAGGGACTGGCACCAGTTGTGCAGCCAGGTAGCTCCAGATTCCCCGGGAAGTTTTCATCCATGGGATCCAGTTTTCCAGTTTTCCCTGGAAGCTTTCATCCATGGGATCCAGGTTTCCAGGTTCCCCAGGAAGTTTTCATCCATGGGATCCACGTTTCCAGGTGTCCCAGGAAGTTTTCATCCATGGGATCCACATATCCAGTTTTCCCGGGAAGCTTTCATTCATGGGATCCAGGTTTCCAGTTTTCCTGGGAAGATTTCATTCATGGGATCCAGGTTTCCAGTTTTCCTGGGAAGATTTCATCCATGGGATCCAGGTTTTCTCGTGGAAGAACATTCCAGACCGGGATAACTCTGAGTTCCACATGCCAAGCTCCACCAGCCAGAGGGACTCAGCTCCCTGCAGGAGCAGAGAGGACTGGGATGAGCCAGGTGAGCCCAGAGCAGGGATTTTTCCCTAAACGCTTGGAAAAGCAGAGGAGAAGGGAAAGGAAACCAAATCAGGCCCATCCAGGCACATCAGGACCTACTTTTATTCCCAGGATTAGGAATATTCCAGCTCAACTTCCTTCATAGATGGGAAATGATCTCACATAACCTCCACTGCTCCATCTTGGAATGCCTTGGAGCCATCCCAGCTCCACCTCGAGGCTGATATGATTCATCCTTGGGTTTTTTTCCAGCTCAAACTGGATGTGGTTTTCCCAGCGATTCCCAAATGGGCCAATCCAAGACCTGCTGGAGTTGGAATTTTCACTGGAAATCAAGCAAAANAGGGAAAGGGAAAGGGAAAGGGAAAGGGAAAGGAACTCGACGGTGAATTTAGAAGAAATCTCAATTTCTTGATTGATTGATTGATTGATTGATTGACTGATGCTAGATCAGGTGACAGAGCACTGCCTTCCACCTGGGATTTGGGATATCTCCCTGTTCCAAGGGCTGCAGGTTCTGGCAGATCCCGTTTCCCCACGGCCCTTCCTGTGCCGAGAATTGTTCATCCCACAGCTCAGCTCTTGCACCCATCACTCAAACAGCTGGAAAATATCCCTCTAAAATGAGAGGAAGCTCTGGACAGTCACCACGTCCTGGGAGAGTCTGGCTGTCAGTGGAACTGGAATTCCTTCCCAGCCTTTTTCTTCTGGATAAAAGTGCATCCAGCTGTTTCCAGTCCCAGCTTCAAGTTCATATTCCTGCATCCCGGATGGGATAATGTTGGCATTCCTTACTCTAGGCAAAGCTGTTAAATTTCCCAGTAAATACCTGGGTTGTTGTTCCATAGGATATTCCTGGGGACAAAAATCATCCTTTCAGCTTGTGCTGGAATAGTCCAAAGCCCGGAGAAACACGTGGAATCGCACATGGAATTCCAGCTGTGCCAGTCATTTTTCACACCTGGCTGAAATCCATCACTGGAACGTTATTCTAACAGTCAGGGAATGTTTGCAAACAAAAATCCCCCGGGATTCCTCTTTTCCACGCCAGGAGAGCACTTAGCATAGCAGGAATTCCCCAGAATCCAATGGAAAGAAATCCCAGCGGATGAAAAGTGGAGGGGTGGGATGGGAAGCAGTTTGAGCTGGGCAATATTCCCACCTATTCCCTCATTGAAACAGGAGAAAAATCAACTTTCACAGTGTTTATCCCATTTTTCCAAAGTGTTTCCTGCTCTCTTTTTTCCTCGAAGTTGTTTTAGCGGATTTGGGGAATGAGGCTCTGCTGGGAGCCCCTGGATCCCAGGGAGTGTTTATTTAAGGCAGTTAACTTCCATAAAACACATTATTCCCACTGCAGGCAGCCTGGCTGTGCCTAGAAAAGCTCAGCAGCTCCTTCCAAGAGAGGAAAATCCAGGGATGGAAAAGTCCAGGCAGCTCCAGCAGGGCAAGGACAAAATTCCCAGCACTGATGTGCCACCAGAGCAACACAGGAATGAGTGAAAATTGCTGGATTATCCATTTTATTGTGGAATCAGGGAATGGTTTAGCTTGGAAGGTGAAAAGTCAACTGGTTGCAACCATGGATCAGAAAAACAGGGACACCTCCCACTATCCCAGGGCGCTCCAGCTTGGCACTTCCAGGGATCCAGGGGCAGCCACAGCTGCTCTGGGAATTCCAGTCCAGCCCCTCCCCGCACTCCCAGACAGCAATTCCTTCACAATATCCCATCAAATCCTACCTTGAAGCCATTCCCTGTGTCTTGTCCCTCCATCCCTTGGAAATTGTCTCTCTCCATCTTTCCTGCAGCTCCTTCAGGTCCTGCAAGGCCACAATGAGGTCACCCCGAAGCTTCTCCTCTCCTTCCCAATATCCCATCCAATCCTACTCTGGAGCCATTCCCTGTGCCCTGTCCCTCCCTCCCTTGTCCCCAGTCCCTCTCCAGCTCTCCTGGAGCCCCTCCAGGCCCTGGAAGAGGCTCTGGGCTCTCCCTGGAGCCTTCTCCTCTCCAGAGGAACATTCCCAGCTCTCCCAGCCTGGCTCCAGGGCAGAGGGGCTCCCGCCTTTGGATCAGTTCCGTGTCTCCCTGGTATCCCAGAGGGAACAGCAGAGAATTCCAGCCACAGGTTATGCAAAGTTATGAAGGCCAAGGATGAACCAGCCTTAAAACAGGACTTTAAATTGGGCTGGCAGCTGTGGAGGCTTAAAAATATCCCGGGGATGGCCTCGGGATCCTCTTACAGCGCCTGGGATGGAGGGAATTACCCAGGCTGGGAGTGTGGGAGGGAAAAGCCAGAGGGAAAAATCCTGGGACATGTAAAGTCCTTAATGAGCTGTTTACAAGGGATCACGTCCTGGGGCTCCGCTCACAAATCCCTCCCTCAGGATTAACGGCTCCTTAATCCAGGCAGAGCTTTCAAGGAACGAAGCTCAGCGGTGCCTCGCCTCCAGGGTGGGAGCCGATGGATGTTCCCTGGGATCGGCTCCTGATAATCAGATAAAGCCCTTGGCGTGGGAAATGGAAGTGTGAAACAGAGGGATCAGCCCCTACTCTTCCCTGAATTTCACCCGTTTTCCCTTCCCTCAAGTCCCCGTCATCCCATCCCTGAATTTCTCCTATTTTCCCTTCCCTGAATTCCCCTGGAATTCCCATCCCTGAATTCCCCCTGAATTCTCATCCCTGAATTCCCTCTGAATTCCCATCCCTATATTTCCCATCTTCCCATCCCTGAATTCCCCCATCTTCCTTTTCCTAAATTCCCCCTGAATTCCCATCCCCAAATCCCCCTGAATTCCCATCCCTGCATTTCCCATCCTCCCATCCCTGAATTCCCTTTGAATTCCCATCCCTGAATTCCCTCCCTCTGAAATCCTTCTGAATTTCCCATCCCTAAATTTTCCCCATCTTCCCATCCCTGAATTTCCCTCATCTTCCCTTTCCTGAATTCCCCCATCTCCCCTGGATCCCCATCATGCCTGGATCCCCCTGAATTCCCTTCCCTGGGATCCCTCAAACACCCACGGAAACTCTGGGAAAAGCAGGGATGGATCATTGTTTAGGATGCAAACCAGGAAACCCTAAAAGCAATCCGTGGGGTGGAGGACCAGGATGAAGAAGGGAAACACCTCTGGATGCAGGGAAATCCATTTGGGAAAAAGTTCTGAGAATTGCTGCTGATTTCCAACAAGGGAATGATGGGATAAGAGATATTTTCATTAAGTCTGGCCAGGATTCCTCGTGGGAAGGTGAAGCATTCCCTCTCTCTGCATTTCCTGGGAATATAACTCATTAATAAAGGCCAAAACACCTCATTTCCTTGTCTGTGGAGAAGAGGAAACTCTAATTAACAGTTTTAATTAGAAGTCAGGAATTTTCTACATTATCAGCATAAGAGAGCACGGATGATGTTGGAATTAGAATCCCAGCTCCGCAAAAACTGGGAGAAAGTGGGAAAGTTTAGATTATTGACCATTCTTCCGTAGGAGAAAAGAGGATTCTTGGAACTGGGGCTTTCCCAGAGGGAAGAAAATCGAAAAATTTTATGGCTTCCCCCTCAAACGTAAAGGTGAGCCTCCATTGTATGGATAAATCGGGGGCCATGTGGGAAAAGTGGAATTCCAGGCGCTGTCCATAAGGCAGGATTGAGATCCCCGTGCTGCCCTGGGGATCCTTCCGCTCCTCGAGGCACCACCTCGAGGCTGGGAAGGATAAAACTCCTAAATCCCAAATTTTGGCGGTGCCAGAGCGCTTTCCTGGACTGGCTACCAAGTCTGGGTAGGACAAACTGGAAGAATCTTCCCAGAAAAAGCCCCAGCTGCTCCCCAGGCTTTGTATTGCAGATATCTCCATGGAACTCTGGAATTCCAGAGCTTCCCATTCCTGCTTTGGGGAGGTGTCCCAGCAAGACGCTTTAAAGGACAGAACTGCCAAGGAATCATGGAATGGTTCGGGATGGAAAAGACCTGAAGGATCATCCTGTTCCACCCCTGCCATGGCAGGGACAACTCCCACTATCCCAGAGCGATCCAGCCTGGCCTTGGGCACTTCCAGGGATCCAGGGGCAGCCACAGCTGCTCTGGGAATTCCAGTCCAGCCCCTCCCCACACTCCCAGACAGCAATTCCTTCACAATATCCCATTAAATCCTACCTTGAAGCCATTCCCTGTGTCTTGTCCCTCCATCCCTTGGAAATTGTCTCTCTCCATCTTTCCTGCAGCTCCTTCAGGTCCTGCAAGGCCACAATGAGGTCACCCCGAAGCTTCTCCTCTCCTTCCCAATATCCCGTCTAATCCTACTCTGGAGCCATTCCCTGTGTCCTGTCCCTCCATCCCTTGTCCCCAGTCCCTCTCCAGCTCTCCTGGAGCCCCTCCAGGCCCTGGAAGAGGCTCTGGGCTCTCCCTGGAGCCTTCTCCTCTCCAGAGGAACATTCCCAGCTCTCCCAGCCTTTCCTCCAGCAGAGCTGCTCCAGCCCTGGGATCATCCTGGTGCCTCCTCTGGGCTCTCTCCGGCAGCTCCAGCTCCTTCCCATGCTGGATCCAGGGCTGGGGCAGCTCTGCAGGCGGGGCCTCACCTGAGGGGGGGCACAGGGACAGAATTCCTCTTTTCCTGCTGCTCAAATTGTGGGATCAACCCAGGAGAGCTCCAAATTTTGGGATTGTTGGAGCACAAGGTCAGGCTGAGTTCATTCCTGCCCCACCAGCGCTCCCAGCCCTTCCCCAGGGTTTTTCCCAATCCCTTTATCCCCCTGCTCGTGCTGATTCCAGGGATTGTCCCAGTGTGGGTGCAGGCCCTTGGAAAAGCAAACAGATCCCAGCTGATTCCCTGCCACCCCCAGAAGCCACATCCCAGTTTAATCAGACACTGTTCCCAGTTGGAGCTGGGTTTTCCAGATCTTTTCCGACGCATGTTAACCAAAGGCTTTTGCAAAACTCCACCTCCTCAGGCTCTGAATTCCGACCCGAGGATTTCTTTCCCGTTCTGCCCCTCCGTGGAAAGAGTGGGACGTTTCCTCTTGGTTTGGTGGGAAAAACCAGGGCAGTTTTTGGTTCTCTGTCTGGGAATGTTGGTGGGAAATGAACCCAGGCATGGAACAAACTCCTTTCCCAGACCTGGGAATTCAGGGCCAAGGAACTTCGTGCCCCAGGGATTTCTTTCCTCCCTTTGCTCTTCCAAATTCAAGTCTGAGCCTCCAGATCCTCCATTATGATTAGGAATTATCTCTGGGAATATTTCGCTTGTCTCAAGCATACATCAAACACAATTTATCCAGGCTAATCCCTGGAATAGCTGGGATTCCGGCTGGCCAACCTTTGAGGGGCTAAATTTAGAGGAGATAAATCCTCTGCTCTGTGTCCCGGCAGCTGGAAAGCCACAAATAAAGCAGGGACATTCTTCGGAGTGACAGCGAAAAAATCCTTTACATGATTTTTTTTTTGCTTTTATTTTTATTTTTAATTTTAATTTTATTTTTATTTTTATTTTTATTGTATTTTTATTTTTACTTTTATTTTATTTTATTTTAATTATTATTATTATTGTTGTTGTTTTTGTTTTTATTTTTATTTTTATTTTATGTTATTATTTTCATTATTTTAATTTTTATCTATTTTTATTTTTGTCTTTACTTTTATCTTTATTTTCATGATTCATTATTTACGATTCATATTTATATTCATATTTATTAATTTTATCTTCCATATTTATATTTTTGTATTTTATTTACACTTTTACAATTTATATTTTCACTTTTCATCCTTTCTGGGTTTTTTTTCTTTTTGATTTCTATTTTTATTCCCTTCTCCTGCTACATCCCCAATATTTTTTATTTGTCATGTTTAGATTTCTTTATGGCTCCCAGTGCGCAAATCTACTCAAGACGATTTTTTCCCAAGGATGATTATGTTGGATTTTCCTGCCTTTTTCCAGGCTCCCCCAACCCTTCTCCCAACCTCAGGGAAGTCGAGGCTCACACATTATTTTGGCCCAAGCCAGGGTTCTTCCAAGGCATTCCAGGAATTGCAGCGGGAAGGAACAGGACCTGCTCTTCAGAGCCAGCCAGGGCCTTCCCTGCTCATTCCAGGTGGGATAAGCTCTCTCCGTACTCCCAAGTTATTCCCAGCCAAGGAATCTCAAGAATTCCATCACGTAAAGGGGAATTCAAAGGGTTTTGTATCTGGCCTGGCCCGAGCTCCGAACAGAAATGTCCTGATCAAAATCCAAATGGAAATGTCCCTGTCCAAATCCAAGAAGAGGTGTCCTGGTCCAAATCCAAATGAAAATTTCTACATCCAAATCCAGATTAAAATGTCCAGATCCAAACCCAGATAGAGGTGTCCTGATCCAAATGCAACTGGAAATGTCCCCATCCAAATCCAGATGGAAATGTCCTCATCTAAATCCAAACAGAAAAGTCCTCATCCAAATCCAGATGGAAATGTCCTCATCCAAATTCAGACAGAAGTGTCCTGATCAAAATCCAAACAGAAATGTCCTTACCCAAATCCAGATGGAAGTACCCTCCTCCAAATCCACGTAGAAATGTCCCCGTCCAAATCCAGGTAGAGGTTTCCTCATCCAAATCCAGATGGGAATGTCCTCATCCAAATCCAGGTAGAGGCTTCCTGGTCCAAATCCAAATGGAAATGTCCTCATCCAAATCCAAACAGAAATGTCCTCATCCAAATCCAGATAAAAATGTCCCAATCCAAACCCAGGCAGGGTGTCCTCATCCAAATCCCTGCCGCTTGGGGAGACTGCAGAGGGGATTTCAGGAATCTTTCCCTGCATTCCACAAAGCTGGGCCCATCCAAAGCCACGCAAATCACTCTCATCTTCGGTACCTTCTCTTTTCTTTCAGCTCCCAGATCCCGGGGTTTAGGGGATTTGTGGGTTGGGCTGCCCCCGGGTCCTACAGAATCCCGAGGAATTTTTTTCCAAGTAGAGCAGGGCTTGTTCCTCCTCAGAGGAGTGAGAAGTTGTGGAGGAGCCAGGAACAAAATGATGGATATCTCCAGAGCCACCTCGCCTGGATCACACCATAACTCGGGGATTTCCTGCTCTCCCAATCCCTGAGGAGATCCCACTAATCCTGAGGGGATTGGAGCAGTCCCCTCCCATTACCTGTCCCTCTGTGATCCACCGGGCTAAAGAATATCCCAATCCTTACAAAAAGCAGGAGTCAGGAGCATGCCCAGACCCCACTGATGCCTCTCAGTGGTCCCAGGGTGGGTGATCCCTGTTTTCCCCGCGCTCCCCACAATCCCAGCGTCCCACCCGTGCAAACGGAGCCATCCTTGGGGACGAGTTAAAACCGGAGCATGGAATTTCCCTCTGGATTCCTGAAGCCGGCGGGGTGGATCTCCAAAACAACTCCTGCTTGGCCCAACGCCCCCTGTGCTGCTGGAGCCCTCAAACCGAATAAACAGCCCAGGCACGGAAAGAAAACACCGGGAACAACGAGGGTACGGAAAACCGGGCCATTGCCTGGATTTAAATAGAGCAGAGTGGCCAGACCGATTCCCGAGGGCATTCCAGGGCTGCCAGGAATTCACAGAGTGTCCCTGTGTGAGCGGCCGGCAGGGACGTGGGGCTGTCACCCCGCATTCGCCTCCTCCGGGCCCCGGCCTGGCCGTGCTCAGCCTGGAGCATCCACAGGGAAATGCCACACTGGACTTTTCCAGACAGCTCTCCGCTATTTTTATTCCTGCCTGATCCCTTTATTTCTGGTTTGGAACTGGAGCCAGCCCAGCATTGTTCCTTCCAAAAAATTCCAGGGGGGGAAAATATTTCACCTGGGCTTGGAATAAGTTTTCCTTCTCTTTGCCTTCCTCCTGTCTCTCCTCTGTCCACACATCCTGAAGATCCCGTTCCTTCTTCAAGGTCCCAGATTTCATTGAACAGTTGTTTTTTCTCCCTCCCTGCCTAAATCCTGGTTTGGATCCTGTTTTTTTTCCAGCCACAAATCCTGAGGCTGCAGGGCTCACGGATGAAAAGTGGCACATGGAGCTACGGAGCGAGGAAAAGAGAAAAAAAAAAGTGTGGAAATGAAGGGAATAAATCCAGGGATGTTTGGAAAATACCTTTTTTTAATGGCACATTTTGCCCAAATGAATTGAGGAAAACTACTTAAAGATCTTACAGGCAAGAAACTGCCCAAATTCCAATAGGGAACAGTGAATGGAAAGCACTGGAAATTCACGTGGGGAATTATCCATGGCATGTGCAGGATCCTGAGGGTGATAATTCCTTTTTCCATGGATTTGTGGTGTCCAACACAGGGGTTTTGTTTCCTCTTGTGACTCCATCAGTGCTGAAATCCATAGGTGATCTCTTCCTTTTAGAGGCCTTCCAAACTCCATGGCACGCTTCCAAGGAGTGATTTTTTCCCCGGGTTATCCAGGGGGGATTGGAGTGGGACTGGCTTCATCCCACTGCAGCTCCTGGCAAAAGGGAAATTCCTTGGGACTTGGGAGTCCCAGGACTCTGCCTTGGATTTGGAAGCAACGACAGATCCATCAGCACAAAGAATGAGGGAAAACGCTCCAACAAAGCCTCCAAACAACTCACGGAAAAGCAGAGAATTCCAGAGTATTTTGGGTTGGAAGGGACTGGAAAGATTCCCTCACTCCAGTGCCATGGGCAGGGACACCTCCCACTATCCCAGGTTGCTCCAAACCCTGTCCAGCCTGGCCTTGGACATTTCTAGGGATTGGTCCACAGAGTTCTCTGGGCAGCCTGTTCCCAGCAATCCTCAAGAAACCTTGGATTTGGGATAGAGCTTTGGGTCTTGGAGAAATCAGGGTCAAATTCCCCTAAATTCAGTGTTTTCCCTTCAGCAGCACCAACTGCCGATGCTGAGGAGGAAGAAAAACAGGGACAAAAGGAAAAAGAGGCGGGGGGAAAAGGAAAAAATCTCTGAGTTTGACCCTTCCCTGGTTTTCTCCTTCCCATCTTCCAGCATTCCCATTGGAAGGAGTTGATTGTTGCTCTGGGATCACATTTGAAAGTGTCTGCAGCATTCCCCTGAGCATTCCCAAAATCCTGCTCAGAATGAGGTGGCAAAGTGCAGTATTCCCTTTCTGGGACAACAAAAAGCTGGAGTTGGAGTTGTTTTCCATGGATAGTTGGAAACAGGGAGTTTTCCATGGATTTCTATCCTCCTTTTCTCACATCCTCAAGTGTTTGAGCTGTTAATAATCAGTGGGAAAACCTCCTATTCCTGTAGGGTCACATTTAGGGAATTCAAAGGCACCTTTTAACCAGTTTTAGGAATTGAGGGATTGGATCCCGAATCCTTTGCCCTCATCCCCATTCCCCCCAGTTATTCCAGTTAATTCAGTTTTTCCCTGTTATTATTATGTCAAAAATAGGGAATGGATACGAACCAAAGGCATCACTCCTTGGAAATCTTAAATCTCCACTTTCCATAAATAACTTTGAGGACAGTGGTCAGAATTTCCCAAACTCCAAATCCCTGGAAAGTTCTGAGCTCAGGAATGGGGGAATTCAGCCTGGGATGACAGCAGGGAATGATGAAGAACACTGGGAATTTTTCTTTTTGGAAGCTTTGTTGTCCAAATGTTTTGCTTCCAAATCATAACTAAACTGACAGAATCCCATCCACTGATGGGATCCATGGGAAAAGGATTAAACCAGGGAAAAAGGGAGCTGGGACCCAGCTCTGGGAATGTCTCCTCCAAAGTGATGCCGGAGGAAAATATTCCTTCGTTTTCCCGTGCTCAGATAAATCCTTTCAGTGTGTGCAGAGCATCTCCCAATCCATGTGCTCCTACCCAGGCACAGGGAACGCCAGGGATAGGAATGAAATGTCCGGAAATATCCATTATCTTCCAAACCTGGAAGCAGGACGGTCCTGATATGGAAATTCCCATAAAATCAAACCTTCTCCCTTTCACCTGATCTTATCTGGGCTCCTCAGCAGTTAAAAATGGAATTGGAAAATGGACGCGGAGCCAGCAGAAGGGAATGTTCTTCCTGCCTGGAGAGAACTGGATAATCCTATAAAAACTCACAGAACACCCTCTGAGCTGCTTGCCCCTCTTATTTTCATTTAAGGAAAAACTTGGATGCTTGGGTGTTTTGGATATAAATCCATTTGTGGGGTTCTCCAGGCTCAAGGTGAGGGGATTCCTTTTTTGGATGGCCATGGGGAAAAAAAAAAAAAAAGTGACAGGGAAAAAAGGAAAACAGACAGGGAAAATTCAGCAAAATAGAACTTTACCAAGGAAATTTTATATCAGGACAAATCCGTCCCTGGGAAGGTGGGGAGGGACTGGAGTGGATTCCCAGAGAAGCTGTGGCTGACCCTGGATCCCTGGAAGTGTCCAAGGCCAGGCCGGAGCAGCCTGGGATAATGGGAGGTGTCCTGACCACAAGGAGGTTTTATCCAGAGGGTGTCCTGCAGGTCCTGGAAAATCCCCAACCCTGGGATGTGGCAGCTCGGCACTGGGAAAGCCTCCCAATCCTGGTTTCAAGAAACCCCTCCTGCTCCATCCATCCATCCATCCATCCATCCACCCATCCATCCATCCATCATCCATCACTCCATCCACC
>WAAG01070891.1:4115-16406 GCA_013390105.1 Tichodroma muraria | reverse complement strand
CATCCATCCATCCACCCATCCATCCATCCATCATCCATCCATCATCCATCCATCCATCCATCATCCATCCATCCATCCATCCATCCATCATCCATCCATCCATCCGTCCATCCATCATCCATCCATCCATCTATCCATCCATCCATCCATCCATCCATCCATCATCCATCCATCCATCATCCGTCATTCATCCATCCATCCATCCATCTGTCCATCATCCATCCATCCCTCCATCCCTCCATCCCTCCCTCTATCTTCCCAGTGCTGCATCCCACTGGAAGGAGCAGCTTCCTCCACCAGCCCTGATCCTATTTAACACCTGGAGCTGATTCCCTGATAAGACCCCATTAATTTTGATTTCATTCCAATTAAGCCCATTTTTTTTCCTATTCTAATCCAGTATCAGCTGGACAAAAGTGCCTAAGCCTGGTTTTCCTGCTCTTCACCTCCCTTTTTGCTGGCAACACCTCGGAATTCCCTGAAATGCTCTTTCCCTCCTTTCCAGCAGCTGGCTCTCCTTCTAAATTCCCCTTCTCCTTCTAAATTCCCGTTCCTTTGTGTGCCGGGCTGTCTCCACCTCGGCCCTTGAGGGGACGCTTCTGGAGCGGCGCTTGGAGCTCTCTCCGCGCACAAAGCGTGGCCCAAACCCAAGGAGCGACGCGGGATCAGGACGTTTTACGCAAATCGGCCTCGTCACCGCCCAGAAATCCGAGCCCTCGGAGTTGTTTTGCCTCCTTATTATTTTCCTTGTGGGTTTTTGGCAGCAAAATCCAGAGCGAGCGACCAAAAGCGAAGTTCCGCTTCCAGAAGCGGAGCAGAAATGTTGGAATCTCTCGGGGCTGCTGGAGCTTTCCCAAGCTCCTCCCAAAAACTCTCAACTTGTGCTGCTGCTGCTGCTGCTCCGATTTGTCCATCCAGCTTTCAACAAATTAGGGATTTATCCTGAGCCAGGAATGGGAATGTGAGGAAAACAGCCCTGAAATAATTCCTGGGCGTTGAAATCCAAAGTTGGGACAAAGCTGAGAGGAAATAAAAAGCCGAGAAGGAATAAAGGTGGTTTTCCTGGGTTTTCTTTCCCATTTTTTATTCCCTCTTTGGTGTCTTTCCTGGATTTCTGGAGCTGTGATGAAGCACTGAAGGTTCTGCTGTTAATTCCAAGAGGAGAAACTTTTCCCTACTCTACTTCATCCTACTCCCGTGGGATGACACCGTGATGGCATCAGTGACACATCCCTGACAGGGATCATTCCCATTGTTTTGTCATCATCCCGTCCCTCATTAAGCATTCCAAAATTTTGGAGAATGAGGTGGGAAGATCCATCATTCAGGGGGAAATCTTCCTTCAGGTCCCTCTGTAGGAGCTGAGCCGTAAAATTATAAATATTAAAATTGCCAAGATCATGAAAACTTTTCCTGGGTCGGACTTTCCAAGTGTTTTCTGGTGGATTTTCACACCATCTCCTGCTTGGGCAGCTCCTCGTGTCCCTGCAAGGTCATTCCCACCAATCCTTTCCCAACTGGCCACAATTCCTTCCTCCTTCTTCCCACAGAAGCTGCTCCACCCTCAGATGTGCTGGAACCGGGAGCTGATTGCTTCCCAAAAATCCTGAGGAGTTTGGGATGAAACCCCAGGAAAATCCTCTTCTGGAGTTTCTAAATTCCCCCGGAGAGTTTTGGCAAGACTGGCGGAGGGGCCGGAGGCTGTGGAGGAGGGATGGGGCTGGGAAAAGTGGCTTTTGCATCCACAGAATCCTAAAATCACCGAGGCTGGGAAAGATCTCCGGGATCATCGAGCCCAAGCTGTGCCCGATCCCACCAGAGCCCCGAGTGCCACATCCAGAAATTCCTTGGACACCTCCAGGGATGGACACTCCAAACCTCCCTGGGCACTTCCAAGGCCTCACCTCCCTTTCCATGGGGAAATGATTCCAGATTTCCAATTTAACCCTTCCCTGGCCCAGCCCGAGGCCGTTCCCTCTCCTCCTGTCCCTGTTCCCTGGGAGCAGGAATTCCCTCTGGCTGCCCCCTCCTGTCCCAGGAGGTCCCCCTGGAGTTCCTTTTCTCCAGGATGAACATTCCCAGCTGAGCTCCAAACTCCTCACAACCTAACACAATCGGAATATCCAGGAGCTGGAATGAGATGATCCCTTCCAACCCAAACCATTGTAGGATCCTGGGATTCCATGGCGTCCAGATTTACTAGGAATTGCCAGGATGCTCGTCTCCCGCAATGAGCTCATTCCGTGTGCCCCTGGCTATCAGATCCGAGGAGTGGATCCAAGATTTTGGGATTTGTCTGCATTCCTTGAGGTCCCAATTGCCCTCAGCCTCATCTGAGTGATGGTGTCCAAGGAGTGATGATGGAAAGGTCGGAGAAACTCAGGATGGAACCCAAATGGATCAGGAAACGGTGTTCATTAATCCATGGGGACAATCAGGAATTAACCCGGGTGTTGTCCTGTGGACTCCGAACGCAGCAGAGTCGCCCAAGCAGAATTCCTGTCTGGAATTACACCAGCAGCAAATGCCTGGATTATCCTGTTGCATCTGGTCCCATGGAATATTTTTAGCCTTTTCCCAATGTCATCAAGCCCCTGCTGGCAATCTGCACTGCCACCTTGTGTGACTCCGGGTTTCACCCGGCTTCCTTCGGAATCTTCCCTCTCCATTTCTGCTGGATACCCCTCTCTCCCTCCCAATCACAGAATTTTCATCCGATCCCAAAATGTTTTCATTGTTCCCTAAAAACCTCCTGCTATTCCAGCTTGTCTCAGCCTCCAGTCAGGCTCTGATTCCATCCCTCCTCCTGCTGGTGGAAAATCCCTTGGAAGGGTGTGGATGGTTCAGGTTCCCAAACATGGATTTTACCATGGTATTCCAGCTCCTCATTCTCTTCCCGCTCTTCTTTTTGGCTTGGCTCTTGCTCAGGAACCTGGGGAGGGTCGGACCTGGGAAAAGATTGGAAATTCAGGATTCATCCCTGAGCTTCCATTTCCCACTCGCCTGTGGCTGTGCCAGTTCCATTCCCAAATCCAGGTCAGGGAGTTCTTCCATGAATGATGTGTAAAGGCCTCGCACGGGATCGGATCCCATAGGATGCAGAAACATCCGGAAAAATCCTATCCCGTAGGATTTTCCCTCACATCACTGCTGCTTTAGGGAGATTAAAGGAATCTCACCCTGTGTGGAAAACCCAACGCCAACCCTGGTTTCTTCTCTCTCCCCCAAGGAAAAAAATCCATGTTTTTACTGGAATTTTCCTTCAGCGACGTTTGGGACTGGTTTTGTCATCAAGGATAAAGTGGGGAAGGAGAAAAAACTGGGAATTTTGTGTGTCCTGAGGAGCAAATGGTGAGGCTGGAAGTTTATTCCCAGGTATCCCAATTGTTCCCAGATTGTTCTGACCCTTTCCAGGCATCCTGCCACATCCAGCAGCGGGATCCTGGTTGGAGAGGATTCCCAATAGGAAAAGAAGACACTTGGGTTTTCTCTTTCCGCTTGTTGCCCTGTTATCCACATTCTATCCTGCTTTTCCCAGGCTAAATCCAACTTGAAATTCCTGGCTGCAGCCCACAGCCATCCCCAGTGATCCCAAAAAACCCCTCAGATCCCAAATTTCCACATCTGCCCTTGGGAACCCTGTGAGCTTTACCTTTAGTCCTGGCTTTGATTTTAAATTTATCCATCCTGATCCACAGAGCTGATCAAGGCCCAGACTGAATTCCGGGATGTTTATGAAACAGCAGATTGAAATTATTCTGGAGCAAGGTGTAATTAAGCTCAGACTAACTAAACCTGGCTCACAGAGCTCGAGTTTAACACAACGAAGTCCCCTCAGGAGCTTCGGAGGAACTGAGCCCAAGGTGATCCCGGCAGTGCTTCCCAATGGGATTTTGGGCAGAGCTGCACTTGGATCCATGGGAACACGTGGATACGGATTCCCAGCTGTTCCCTGTTCCCTCTCTGCTGGGAGGGGCTGGTGTGCAGCTGCCTCCCAGTAAAGGATCCCAGTTTAAGAAGGACATGGGAATGTTGGAGCAAGTCCAGAGGAGGCCACGGAGTTAAAAAGGGACTGGAGCATTTTCCCTGTGGAGCCAGGCTGGGAGAGCTGGGAATGCTCATCCTGGGCAGGAGGATGTGGGGACATCTCAGAGCAGCTTCCAGTGTTTGAAGGGGCTCCAGGGAAACTGGAGAGGGAATTCCCCTCAGGAACTGGAGGGACAGGACAGAGGGATGGGCTCAGGCTGACAGAGAGGAGGTTTAGATGGGATATTGGGAAGGAATTCCTGGCTGGGAGGGTGGGGAGAGGCAGGGATGGAATTCCCAGAGCAGCTGTGGCTGCCCCTGGTTCCCTGGAAGTGTCCCAGGCCAGGCTGGACACTGGGCCTTGGAGCAGCCTGGGATGGTGGGAGAGGTGTCCCTGCCCATCCAGGGGTGGCACTGGATCCTCCTTAAGGTCCCCTCCAACCCAAACCGTTCCCTGATTCTGGGATCCACTTGGATCCCCAACTCCTTTCACATCCTGATTTTTGTCTGTGCATCAGGCTCCATAGGAATCTGTACATTTTCCCTGCCTTTATCAGGCAGAGGAGAGCACGGGATGGAAAAAATTCCTTCTCCAAACTCTGAGTTGCAATTCCAGGCGCAGAACCACCAAGGAGTGTTTTAGGTATGGATTATTCCTGATTTTTCTCCTTCGATATTCGTTCATGTTTTATCAAATCCTGACCCTGTGACTGAGGTCAGATGAACCGGGCTGGGAACCCTATCCCTGCTGTACCCCTGCTGTATCCCAGCCTCTGGAATTTAACTTGCCCTCCTTTACACATTAACTCCGTGCCAGCTATGCCTGATTAAAAATTCCTGCCCCAAGCAGAAAAATGTGGGACAAAGGGATTGTTTATCCGTCCCAAAGAGGATGGAACAGCAGAAACCTCCTCATTTATTCAGGACTGGATTTCCTCCCCAATATCCTTCTGGTTTTCCATTTATTCCAAGCTCTGATCCTGTGGTGTTGGAGAACATCGACCTCTGGCAATGTTAAACTCCGGGACCGGGCTGGAGTTCAGGGTGGAATTTTTAGGGAGCATTTTCCTGTCCCTAAGGAATCGTTAATGAAGTTTCACGGATAAGAGAAGTCCTGCCACTCCAAATCTTTGTCCTGGGTGGTTCCCAAGATATCCCTGTAATCCTGGAGTTGCTTGGGATGGAAGAGAGCTCAAACACCACCTAATTCCAGCCCTTCTGACTGTTCCAAGTTTTGCATTTCGGGGTCACTGTGCCAGAAGGAAGCCAGGACTGTGACGCTCCATCAAATCCATGCCTGCAGGGCAATGAGGCTCCCAGAATTCCGGGACGGTTTGGGTCGGAAGGGACTTTAGGATGGTCCCATTCCACCCCCCGGATGGCAGGGCAGGGGCACCTCCCGCTGTCCCAGGCTGCTCCGAGGCCCCGTGTCCAGCCTGGCCTTGGGCACTGCCAGGTCAGACTGGAGGGAATTCCTTCTCGTCGTCTCCTCCCAGTGCCCTTCAAGGGCTTCTTTAATCCCAAATTCTCCGGTGCACCTGGAAAGGGGAGGACAGGAGACCGTGGCATTCCTTATTCCGGGAGCCCCGGGGTGACACCTGAGACGGGACACTAAACCGAGGAAGTGGCACTGGACAGGCCTCTCTTGCCTCGTTCTGCTCCGCTTTCCCGGACTTTGGCCAAGAAGGATCCATGGAGATTTCCCAGTCGTTCCTGAGGCTGAGGATGAGGCCTCAGGTCAATGAGGTCGACGTGTTCCTACCCAGCCCCCTACTGTCCCCATATTCCAGGCCTTTGGCAGCTCCTTGGGCCGAATCCAGGGAATGCCAAGGGCTTAATGAGGTGAAGGGAAAGCCAGAGGTGTTTTCAGAGACCTTGTGTCACCTTCCCATAAATATTTAAATGTTGGAATGCAGGGCCAGCTTTCC
Source organism: Tichodroma muraria (assembly GCA_013390105.1). Lineage (NCBI taxonomy): Eukaryota > Metazoa > Chordata > Aves > Passeriformes > Sittidae > Tichodroma > Tichodroma muraria. The sequence goes on along the minus strand of WAAG01070891.1, from coordinate 10,452 downwards.
CTGGAATTCCTGCCGCTGCTCCCTGCTGGGACAACAAAACCTCCTCGGTCCTCAAGCACATTCCTACCCTGAATCCCCTTTGGAAAATGGAATTATTCCTGAGATATTGGGTCTGGAAGCAGAGTTCAGGAAAATCTTCCTCCCTTACAGGGAGATGCCAGAAAATTCCCTGCATTTCCACGACTCCCACGTGCAATAGATGCAGTCTCAGCTTGGATTCCAGGATCTCAGAGGTCTTTTCCAAGACAATTGGTTCTGTGATCCTGTGAAATGCTGGATTTTCTCCATGGATGAAGCTTCCCTGCAGGGGAGGTTTGGGAGTGTTTGGAATTTGGGTTGGACCATCCCAAAGGATATAAAAGGGGGCAGAGTTCATCCAGTGTCTCTGAGCTCTCTGTGGGCTCCTGGATAATCGGCTGCTGGGTCCAAATATTCCTCCTGAACTGTGCTTCCATCAGAGAATTCCAGCCCAAACTGAGAATATTCCTGCTACATCCCATGGAAAGTTTGGGAAAAGTGTTGTGGAGTCACTAAAAGCTTTGGTTTCCATAAGTCAGGGGGCAGTCAAAAAAAAAAAAAAATTATTGGGGAAAACCTCAACCTCCTCTGGGGCTCCCAGCACAGGAACAACATGGAACTGCTGGAAGTGAATCCAGAGGAGACCCTGGAGCTGCTCCCAGGCCTGGAGCCCGGCTGGGAGAGCTGGGAATGTTCCTCTGGAGAGGAGAAGGCTCCAGGGAGAGCCCAGAGCCTCTTCCAGGGCCTGAAGGGGCTCCAGGAGAGCTGGAGAGGGACTGGGGACAAGGGATGGAGGGACAGGACACAGGGAATGGCTCCAGAGTAGGATTGGATGGGATATTGGGAAGGAATTCCTGGCTGGGAGAGTAGGGAAGGTCTGGGCTGGAATTCCCAGAGGAGCTGTGGCTGCCCCTGGATCCCTGGAAGTGCCCAAGGCCAGGCTGGATACTGGGGCTTGGAGCAGCCTGGGACAGTGGCAGGTGTCCCTGCCCATGGAATGGGATGGGATTGGGATAATCCTCAAGGTCCCTTCCCACCCAAACCATTCTGGGATCCTATGACAGGAATTACGGACCGTGATGATCCCAAATTCCATTTCATTCCCAGTCCAAGCTCTCCTCTACGTTCCAGTAGTGGGATGCTCCTGAACTAAACCCTCTCTGGCAGAAAAGCTGGGCACGAGAAGCTGAAATTATTTTATTTTATTTTTTTTATAAATTCTCAAGGAACAATATCCAACAAATACCCATGGATTCCGTGGGCCGATAGAGGATATCGGAATGAGCATCCCGGTGATCCCTTTCACAAAAACCAGGATCTGGGATCATTAAAGCTGCATTCCCAAGCGCTCACTGAGGGCAAATCCTGAAGCTGCAGCCATGAGGAAAACAAGGAGAATTCTCCCTGGTTTATTTCCCAACCACAGCAACAGCGGGAGTCGGATTTCACGAGACTGCGATGACTCCGCAGAGTAAACTTTGGGAAACTTCGGAAAACAATTCCATTGTCGGGAACCACAGGCTGCTGACTGACAGCAGGAGAACAATGGCTTCACACACATTCCCAGAGCCAGCCTTTATTCCCTCCCTTTGACTTCTGGGATTGGCAAGCCTTGAAAGGCTCGGAACTTCCAGCAGCCGGATTTTCAGGTCTTTCTTCCTTAAAATGGCATTCGGCACCTTTAAATGATATTTTAATTGCGTTTCCGCGAGCCCAGTAATGATCTAATTAATAATTACTAATGAGAGAATTTAATATGATGTTCAGGGGTTGAAAAATTCCGGCTGGGGAGGGAACAAAATCTGCATTAGCTGTGAAACCACAGCTGATCCACAATAATTACAGCAATTAACTCTATCAATTAATGCCAATAATCCCAGCGTTTACTCAGGAGCACGACTGGGAGCGGGGAGCATCAGGAGTTTCTTGGAATAAATCCTCCTGTTCCCTGTGTCAGCCGAGATTGGCAGCCCAGGGTCTGACCCTCTCCATCCAGGAAATTTTATGGATTTGTCCGTTCCCTGCAGATCCAGATAATGCTTGTGCCACGATTTCTTTGTGCCGGTGGGAATGCTGTGTTCCCGCAGCCTCCTGGCGTAAATATTCCTCTTTTGTCAGCAAGAAAAGACCGGGATGCCGATGGTGAAGATAAGGATCCGTGCCAGCTCCGCAGACGGATTCCGACGGATTCCGGCTGAGCTCAGCTCCAGGAAAGGAGAAAGATGGGAGTGAAGGGGCTCCTTCAAGTTCAAGTTGCTCTTTGGAGCTGTTATTCCCGACTGGATTTTGGCCGGGAGCCGGAGCTCTCCGGCCCTTCCAAGAGCAGTAAATAAAGCAGTGGCCTCTCCTTAAATAGGCCGGAGAGTTCAGCTGAGTGTTGGGAGCCCTTTTTCCATCCCGGGATGGCGCAGCTGGAGCTGGAATTGTTTAGGAGAGAGGAGAATTCCCACCTTCCAGAGGATGTTCCTTCCACCTCCTCCAATGCCGTGCTTGGGTCTCTTTATCCAGCTTTAAATCCAGACTCATTGTCCCGCTATTCCAGAGTCTCATCCAGCTGCACCTGGGGGGTTCAGCTACGTGGAAAAATGAGAAGGAGGTTGGGAATTTGGGTCCTGCAGGTCCATAACGCCCCACACAAACAAGGATGTCCACATTCCTAAAAATCCCGGTGCCAACACAGGATTCAAGATTTCCCTGCGCAGCAGGGCCGATGAGTAAAATCCTGCAGGGACCGGGGCAAGGAAATATTTGTATTTGTATGGAAATTTGTGGTTATGGAATCACGGCAGAGAGAATCCTGGGATTATTAAGGCTGGGAAAGATCTCTGGGATCATGGAGCCCAAGCCGTGCCAGAGTGCCACATCCAGGAATTCCTTGGACACCTCCAGGGATGGGGACTCCAAACCTCCCTGGGCAGCTCCTGCCAAGGCCTCATCACCTTTTCCATGAGGAAATTCCTCCTGATGTCCAACCTGAGCCTCCCTCAGATGTGCTGGAACCGGGAGCTGATTGCTTCCCAAAAATCCTGAGGAGTTTGGGATGAAACCCCAGGAAAATCCTCTTCTGGAGTTTCTAAATTCCCCCGGAGAGTTTTGGCAGGGCTGACGGCGGGGCCGGAGGCTGTGGAGGAGGGATGGGGCTGGGAAAAGCGGCTTTTGCATCCACAGAATCCTAAAATCACCGAGGCTGGGAAAGATCTCCGGGATCATCGAGCCCAAGCTGTGCCCGATCCCACCAGAGCCCTGAGTGCCACATCCAGGAATTCCTTGGACACCTCCAGGGATGGACACTCCAAACCTCCCTGGGCACTTCCAAGGCCTCACCTCCCTTTCCATGGGGAAATGATTCCAGATTTCCAATTTAACCCTTCCCTGGCCCAGCCCGAGGCCGTTCCCTCTCCTCCTGTCCCTGTTCCCTGAGAGCAGATCCCGATTTCCTGTCCGGCTGCTCCCTCCTCTCAGGGAATTGTGCAGAGCCAGAAGATCCCCCTAGAGCTCCTTTCCCAGCTCCCTCAGCTGGGAATTTCTCCCAGATTAATCCTGGAGCATCTCCAGGCATCTCTCAGGGTGCTCAAGTTGGAATTGGAGTGCCTGAAATCCAGGGAAAATCACCCCAAAGTGAGACTGGGAATGGAGCTCAGCTTTTATCCTGAAGGAACTGCTGGACATCCAATCCCAACATGGAAAAAGGCTTGGGAGCAGCCCATGGTTTCCCTGTGGGTTTTTTTCCGTGGACATTTTGCATCTCCTCAGTTAAATCCTTCCTGTGGTTTTCCAATGGATCATTGGTTTCAGCTCACAATGGATTTGGGATGGAGATTCTCTTCTCCTATCCCAAAACTTTTTTGTTCCACTTTCTACGGACAACCAAAATTCCCTTCTCATTCCCAATTCGAGCAGCCAGGGAACCGGTCTTTACATTTTTAAAGAAATTTTTATTTTTCATTTTGGTTTCATTTTGGTTTTCAATTTCATTTTTAAAGAATAATCACGATTAGGCAGCTCTAAAAGAAGGAAAAAAATCATCCTTAAAATAATTAGGAATGGCAAGGGCATCTCCTCAGGCTTTCCCCATGTTTTTGAAAAGAAAATTCATTTATCTGTACTGTTTATAGGAGTTTTCTTGCCTTTAACAAAAAATACGGAATTTTTTTTCCCACAAGACTTGAAATTTGTTTAAAAAAATATTCAGGACGAGTGCCGAAATATCTTCATAGAGAAAAATCTATAGAATCACTTCCAGCACTGGAAAATTCCCAAAGTTAACTACACTTCCCAGGATTCTGGGGGTTTTATTTACCTACTAAGCTGTGGGGAATGATGGGAAATTCCATCTGCCCCATGGAGAAAAATGGGAATATCTGAACTTTGGAGTCGCTCAGGCTCCTCAGCCACACTGGGATCTTTGATGAGATCCCAACATTATTCCCAGTTTTCCTGAGGAAAAGCTCATTGGTTGTTCTTCATCCTTAATAACTCAGTAGAGAAATATCCCTTTTCTTTTCCCCCTCTCCTATCCCAGGGAATAGGAAAATTCCGGAGCAGAAACCCTGGAATAATTAAAGGAATGATTGAAGGGCAACCCTTCCCTCCCCACCACTTCAATTTCATCCGTTTCTCATCCAAAACACCAGGAATTTTCCCCTGGATCAGCTCAAATATCCCTTTCCTGTGCCACGAGGAGCTCCTGCTCTCCCAAAGAGAACAAAATTAGAAATCAGGGAGAAAAACCAACCGAGGGAAAGGATCCTCCAGCCCTGAATTAATCCCTGGATTCTGCTGTTTACCCAGGGAAAGAACACAAGGAATTTTTTTCCTCTCTTCCTTTTTTTTTTTTTCCCTTGCCCCGAGGAAACCAGAGACGGGTTTTAAAAATCCCAAACCTTCAGCATTTTCCTTAAATTACGGAGTGGGAGTCGGTGAGGGCACAGCGTGGCTCCGTTTTGTGCTGCTCCTGCATTTTTGGGTGGCTGCAGTTTGGCTGGAACGGTTCGGGCGCGGATTCTGTTTTGTTTTTCTGGTTTCCCTCCTCTCCCGGCCGCGTTCCGCAGCAACTTTATCCTTGGATTTGGGGAGCTGGTGGGGACCAGGGCCAAGTTCAGTGAAGAATTCATTGTCTGGGTGATGTCGGGGTTCCAAACCCGCGGCGTGGGCAGAGCCCGGAGCGAGGTCAGGTGCCAAGGGAAGAGGGGAGCATCTAAAATGGCAAGGGGATCAGGAAGGACGCTGGAAAAAAAGAGGGAATTCCAGATTTTGGGGAAATATTCCCATCATTTCTCTGATGATGGCTTCGTGGAAGTGCAGCTGCAAAGGAATCCTGGGGTTTGGAGCCCGTCGTGGTGTCGGTCCTGCAGGAACGGCCGGGAAAGGCTGGCACAGGACATTCCCAGACTCCAGGGAGACAAGTGCTGGGAGAGAAACGGCAGCTTGGGATCCCTGAGGGATGCAGGGAAGCTGGGAATGGCTTGGGAATGGCAGAGCCGAACATCATTCCCTGCTTGGGGAGGATCAGCGGCAGAGCTCACCTGGGCCTGGCCAGGACTGGGCTCCGCATCCAACTCCCAGCGTTCCCCAGGTCTGGATCCCACTTTTCCTTCTCTGTCCAACTCCAAAAAAAAACCAGGGATGGCACTCAGAGCACCCACAGACGCCACCCTGGATACTTCCCTGGGAGAGCTGGGAATGTTCCCCTGGAGAAGTTCCAGGGAGAGCCCAGAGCCCCTGGCAGGGCCTGGAGGGGCTCCAGGAGAGCTGGAGAGGGACTGGGGACAAGGGATGGAGGGACAGGACACAGGGAATGGCTCCAGAGTAGGATTTTATGGGATATTGGGAAGGGATTCCTGGCTGGGAGGTTGGGGAGGGGTTGGGATGGAATTCCGAGAGCAGGTGTGGCTGCCCCTGATCCTTGGAAGTGCCCAAGGCCAGGCTGGACACTTGGAGCACCCTGGGATAATGGAAGATGTCCCTGTCCATGGGATTGGGATGATCCTTAAGATCCTTTCTGAACCATTCCAGGATTCCCTGAGTCTCCTTTCCCTACAGTTCTGTATTTGCTCTGCGATCCCAGTCCTGGCTTCCTGGGAGCAAGATGACCCTGAAATCCCAAACTTTCCTTGAAAAAAATCCGAACTTTTCCCAGGCCCCTTTCATAACCCTTGGAAGGAAATCCTTTGGGAGAGAGAAGTTCAGGTAAGGGAAGTTCAGGGAAGTTCAGGGAAGTTTAGGGAAGGGAAGTTCAGGGAAGGGAAGGGAAGTTCAGTGAAGTTTAGGGAAGGGAAGGGAAGTTCAGGGAAGGGAAGTTCAGGGAAGTTCAGGGAAG
>WAAG01070890.1:1968-11968 GCA_013390105.1 Tichodroma muraria | reverse complement strand
AAAAAAAAAAAAAAAATCTGACCCAAAGCTAGGAAACTGTTGTGTTGGAATACTAGGCCATCTGTCAGTTCTTAGAACAAAACAAAATCACTGAAGTACTTCCTCAGGGAATTCTGTTGAGGGCTGGGACAGGCATTACAAAGGATGATAAAGTTTATAAATTATTTGAGATAGTAATGATGAAAATCTATTATTAAGAACCTTGACAAACCTGAGTTACTGAACAGCAAGGTGGCAGACAAAATTGTCAAAAATGCAAAGGGACACACATGAGGAAAAACATTTCAAGCTTCACATGTGGAAAGATGGACTTTGTGCTTGGTACTACCAGTCAGGAGCAAGATCCCAGGAAAAGTTCCATGAAAACACCATCCCAATGCTCAGCAATGCCAAAAGAATAAAATCACAGTACAGGGATAGCTGGGAAAGAAACAGAATAAAGGCAGTTATTCTATGAAACATCCTGAACACCATGGGTACTTTTGGACTTTTCACACAGACATAAACTGGGAACGGTTCAGAAAAAGATAGAAGTGATGTGGAAAGGGTTGTGTATGTCCTGGCTGGATAAGTAAAAACTTAACCTGGGACTCTTCAGTACAAAGAAAGGACAAGGGATGATGGTTTTGAGATGAAGGAGGCCAATTTAGATTGGATGTAAGGAAGGAGTATTTTACCACGAGGGTGGTGAAGCCCTGGCACAGGCTGCCCAGGAGGATGTGAGTGCCTCACCCCTGGAGATGTTCAGGGTCAGGCTGGACAGGGCTCTAACCCACCTGATCAAGGTGAAGATGTCACAGTTCATTGCAGGGAGGGCTGGACTAGGAAACCCTTAAAAGGTCCCATCCAACCAAAATGGTCTGTAATTCTGTGGGAGGAATAACTTTGGGGATACAATAGGAGCCTGCAAAACCAGGAGGTATACAAAGTGGATGAATAGGCTGTCACAGGTCCTTTTCTTTTCCAATTAAAAATAAAAAAATCTATTAAGCAAAGGTTAGAGAAAACAGCTTCAAAGCAAACTGAAGAAAGTGGTTCTTCACAGAGCTGGTGATAGTCTGGTGTTGCTCTTTGGCAAAGGAGGTGGTAAATGCAGTGGCAGTGATGTGCAGGGAGAACAGAGGGTTCACTGTGCAGAATTTCTGGGCTAGAAAACACAAAGAATTCACGTATTTGGAATGCAAACAGTCCTGAAGCTGAAAATAACTGGAAAGTCTCTTCAGAGGAGAGGGAAGGGAAAAGTAAAGTAAGTACTAAATTGATGCCTTCCCCAGCATGTCCTCAAGGCCACCATGTGGGACAGGTAATTAGAGCAGTTGGACCTTTGGTTGAAGCCTTTCTCATAGTCCTAGAGGGGCTACTTAACACTTCCCTTGGTGGCATGAGAGTCTTCTACAACCTTCAGATTTTTTGCACCTGATTATAAATGAGATGTGCTGGTACCTTCATGAATTGAAGTGCTGGCTCTTGCAGGTTTCCAGCGGTTTTTCTTGCTGATTTTGGGTTTGATTTTGATTCTTTAAAAAAATTAAGAAGTAAGTTGCAAACCCGGTAGAGAGCCACTGGAGTATTTCAAGTTCTGTGTTTCTTTCTGGTGACACCTGGGGATTAAGGACATTTTTTTACCATTTTAGTATTACCTCATCATCCCTGGTAGGTAGACTTCTGATACTGAACAGAACTACAGAGAAAATAATCCCAGAGGTAAATGAGAATAGGGCTTTTAATCTGCCAAGAGCACATTAGAAGATACTGATTTGGATCTCCCACATTGAGGATATTCAGAAATGGGCTGTGGTATCTGCTCCAGGTTTAGCTTCATCCTGGACAAATACAAAACACCTTGTACTGGGTGGGGGATGGAATGTCTTGATGTCTCTTTTCTTCAACCAATTCTGAATTAATCAAGGGCCAATGTGCTCCATAAAATCTATTCTGACATCTGACAGTGAATTGCCTTCCTGAGCCATCCTGCAAATATTGTCTGGTCAAGAACAACTGAGGTAATTACATGCAATTATGCAATCAACAGCTCTCCAGTTAGGGAGATTACACACAATTGCACCCTGTGTTATAAACTCTTACTCTGCCAATTAGAAAATACCGTGCCAAACTTGCATGCAAAGCAGAAGTCAAGGAATACACAAAAGTCACTGAGGACCTAAATTCTCCTGCAACTCTGTTCACTTGCATTGAAATTACACTAAATAACAACGGTTATAGCATTTGTTTTCATGGATGAGAGAACAAGGCTAATATGGCCCCATCTGCTCAATTTTCAATGCAGACCATTTGTACTTCGGCAGCAGTTTATCAAAAGGGAAAACTTCTGCCACATAAAAGGAAATTTTAACAAGTAAAACCTACAGGAATGGGTACAACAAGTAAGTGCAGCAGAATTATTCACTCATAGTAAACTGAACACAGGTACCTTCATCTCAAAGTGCATTTGACACAGCCCAGTGGAATTTCCTGCCAGAAACCACAAGCCACTTGCTTCCCAGGGACCTGAGAGCTGCCTTGCAGTGACAGCACAGTCACTAGTTAACAATCACAGCCCTGCCAGTGCTACTGCCTCCCCTCCCACGTGCACCAGGGCTCCTGGGGCTGCCACTGACACATCTCTGCATCTCATTTCCCCTGGTGACTGATGCTGTGTCTGTGCCCTGAGGATACTTCTACAGGCTGAATTCCTGAAAAGTGGAGAGTGATTCTTATAAATCACGGCCGAATTCCAAGCCCAGAGGCAGACAGAACTGCTCCAAAGTCCTGGTGGTGGACAGAGTGAGCCCCGTGCTCACCCTCAACCCCCTTCCTAGAATTCTGATCCTCCCAAGCACTGGGACAGCACTCAGAGAGCTGCAGCTCATACTTAAACACAAAACATTTTAGCTATCACTTGTTGCCTCAGATCCCTCACAGTCTTCGGTTTCTCTCTATATATAATAGGAATATAGGTAATATATTCCTTATGCTGGCAAAGGAACAACCACTTTCTTGGAAAGTGTTGGTTGCAATGGTAATTTGAGACATTTTCAGGACACACCATTCATGTGGACAGTTCAACAAATGGGCAGGTTACCTGTGGGACCATAGCAGTGAAATATTTGCAGTGCAAGTGATGGAGAAGGAGCACAGAAACCCTTTTTTCCCTACTGATGACCTAATCCAGCAGGTGGGCTAGGGGAACAGCCCCTCACTCCTTGTCCCTGTCCCCATTTCAGGATTTCAGCAGCTTTCATTTGACCCAAACTGGAGGGAATGAACAGTCAACTCAGTCCAAGTTTTGGTCTTTTCTCAAGCGTGGCACAGCTGAATGAACCGAGACCACATAACTAAGCACAATACAAATAATTAAGTAGAAATCCAACTAAATTGGTAGAAATAGAGCTATATCAGTAGGAATGTAGCTTTATCAGTAGAAAAATGTGATGTTCAAACTGACACAGAAAGGACAGATGACGTAAACAGACAGAAACAGACCAAAGGGAGTACTGTAATCAGTAGCAGTGTTAAACATTTTTCAGGACACAAAGCTCTCTGTATTTTGCTCTTTTTTTTTTCACCTTGTCTCATTTGTTCACCAGCTGTCACAACCTTAACCTCTCCTCATGTACTGACAGCCTTCCCCTCCTTGTCCAAACAGCAGCCAGAGCTCTCAGCCCTTTCCTATGAAACCTGACAGTGCTGAAAGCTTCTCCACACCAATTCTGACACAAACTTCAGCATTTCGTTTGCCCTACAGAAAATGTCCCTGTATTTTAATTAAAAGATCAGACTTCAAAGGCCAGAGGGAACATTTATAACCTTCTATTTTGATTACTTATGTAATATGGTCCAGAAAAATCTCTCCAGAGAGGTCCTGCATCAAACATACAGGATCAAGATGAGACACACACCCTCCTTCATCAATCTTAACACAGAAAGTAATGAAAAACCCTCCTGAGCCCAAGTTAAATTTCTCTAGGTAATAAATTACCCGAGCTGCTGAAAAACATACAGCTTCATTTTAAAGAATGAGCAGGCAGGTAAATAAATGATGAAATTATACGAAGAGCCTGGATTTTGAAGGTTGCATTCCTACACTGTGCACTGCAAGAGTGAAACCTGGCTTCCTCAGCAAACACCATTACACAAGTACTAAAAACAAAAAGGAGAAAAGATAAATCCACCCCAACGCATCTACACAAACAATTTCTATAGAGAAGACTATTCTGATGTATAAATTTACAGGAAGCAGATTAATTGACTCTCTTCTAATTATATTCTGAAAATATGCAAACATAGGACTTGACATTTTCAAAGCTCTTTATAGACAGTAACTAATCTCCAAACTCCTCTACAAGGTAAGAATTATGGTGCCCATTTTAGACACAAGGACATGTGCAAAGATGCCCAAATATAGATCTGCCGTAAAAGACTTCAGCTCAAGATTGCTAGAAACAGACCTTCTCTCCCCGAAGTGAGACAACACACGATAGGAAGGCAAAAATAAAAAGTCAGCACATCTCAGACCTTGTTACACCCCTGTTGCATATAATAATTTCTATCTATAAACATTTTCAGGAAAAAACCACAAATACTTGAAATTTCAAACAACTGCAGTTTTCCGTGAGATGAGGGACAAGACTGGTGCAGTCACACACCAATACCAGAGACTGACAGGGCTCTGATGGAAAATCAAAGACCACTGCAAAGGGCCAAATACAAGGTTTTCATTACACCTGAATAATTTTATGGCAAGGGTCGGAGCCTCATTATAACCTTGTAAAAAATTTGGCAAGGAAAGTGACAGACTCTGGTTTTGAGCAAGAGAAGGTAATTGCAACACCAGACCCTCAACCTCCACCTTCCACTTACTCACAGCCCACCAGAGGAGCACTGGCTGGTCTGGCCACCTGGCTCAAACCCAGGAGGGCAGGGAATGACATTCCAGAAGCAACAGAGCAGAACACAGAGCTGCTCTAACCACAGCTCTCAGAGAAACAGGTTCTTTGTTAAAATTACATTTCTCAGCCCCTCCTCCAAGGACTGTGAGTAGGAAAGTTCCCTTTTAGGGAACTGTCACTGCCTCTCTCAGCACATCTGGACATTCCAGACCCCCAGGGGATGGTCTGGACTGTTGCACCAACCCCAACCCCTTGAGCAGATGGGGTTCATTCAGGTGCACAGGGAGATAAAACATTGACCTCACCTCAGGACATCAAAGATCTAGTGATTGAGTCCTGTCCTGTCTCACCCACCAAGAAATTTTAATGAAATTTCCATGATATTTCTGCACATATTCATCAGTCTACTGTCTTTTGAATTCTCCAAGTTTGCAATGAAAAAAAACCAAACAACCAAAACAAAAGAACCAAAAAACACCACAAACCAATGCACCTCACCTCGGTCAAGGAACAATTAAGATGATTCCATCATATGACAATCCCTCCCTAATCCCCAGGACTTCTGACTGTTGATTTCCAATTTCTGGTTTTGCACAAAGATTGTCTGAAATTTCCTTAACTGTTGGCATTATTTGGTCATGCTGCAACAGTCAATACTCCACCTTGCAAATATAGAAAAAAATTTCACACTGACAAGAGCCACAGCCACCAACATTCTATAAGGGTAAGAACTTATACTGAGTTGCACTACACCAATTGTGAGCTAAAAATTAGGTTTTCAAAATCTGGCTGGAGATTGCTGAAATGTGCTCAGGCTTTATGTCAAATAAAATTATGTTCAGGCTGTAAAACCAATAGCATTACAGATAGAATCCACATTTTATAGTATTTACTGTTGAAGACCCACTTAGGCATACATTCAGTTTTGAACAACTTACCCAGCTGGAACTACAGCACATGTTTTCTTTTCAGATTTTTACTAATATGTCCCCAGTCATATTAACGGTGCTACACTCAGTAGCTTAGTAAGAGAGATTTCAGAGTTGATTCAGTTTGAAGGTTTTTCAGTGTGAAGTACTTTAAACACAGAGACATTATAGCTAATATTCACCCAAATTAGTGTCATGATATAGCAAAGCACATGTAGAAGTTTGCTTTTTAAGTAATCCAATAATTACTCATATTCTCTGGTAACAGGATAGAACTTTTCACACCTTAGAGAGCGTGCCTGGATTTCTGTTCCCCCACAAATCGGTTGTGAATGCTCTGGTTTCAGTTACACCTGTCATTCCAGCACTGTTAACCAAACAGCAAAGTTTGTACAAGAGGTAACTTACTCATGGTAGAAACTATAAATCCTTTCTCACTCATTGCACTCATTTTACCGGACCACTGTTCTCACTGTATGGCAGAACCTCCCACCCACCTTCACTGAAATACCTTCACTGAACCCCCAAGCGAGAGGGGAAGGGGCTTAAACCAAACAGACCAAAGGGAGTTACAGGATCACAGTCACAGAATCATGGAATTGGTTAGGTCGGAAAAGCCGTCAAAGATCAGAGCCCAACACTTCCCCAGCCCTGCCATGGCCACCACTGCTCCATGACCCCAGGTGTCTCATCCACACAGCTTTGAAATCCCCCCAGGGATGGGTACTCCAGACTTCCCTGAGCAGCCCCTGACAAGGCATGACCACCCTTTCCATGGAGAAATTCCTGCTGGTGTCCACCCTGAGCCTCCCCGGCCCAGCCTGAGGCCGTTCCCTCTCCTCCTGTCCCTGTTCCCTGGAAGCAGAGCCCAATCCCCCGGCCGCCCCCTCCTGTCAGGGAGTTGTACAGAGCCAGAAGGGCCCCCACTGAGCTTCCTTTTCTCCAGGCTGAGCTCCTTTCCCAGCTCACTCAACCCCTCCTGGGGCTGCAGACCCTTCCCAGCTCTATTGCTAAGCTCTTTCAAACACCCAGTAACTGAGAATACCCTTTCAACAACTTTCCCCCCCGGAGCTGTAGAAATTCTGGGTGTCAAACAAAGAGGTGCTCCTTTTTTGCACAGAATTTACAGAAGGATTTGTGATAGAAAAGCTGAAGAACCTCTTCATTGATGCATTAGCTTGCTTTCCATCTGACAAACATATTCTGGCACTGTCAGTTAATCCTGATCTCTGGAAGCACCTTTCTGAAAACAGAGGTTTCCAGATGTTCCACAACTCCTGTGTGGCAGCAGTGTTTGAGCTCCCAGGACTTGTCACTGCCAGTTCTGAGGTCATGTGCTGCTCTGTCACTGAGGACCAGGTGAGTGCAGCATGGTTTGAGTCTCTCAGCAATGCACTTCACTGGCACATTTCACGTCATGTGCATTTAAAAATGCTGTTTGACTGCTGTTATTTAATACTATTTTCTTTCACAGATTTTCTGGGATATTTTCTGCAATGCATCAAGCCACTTCCAGTGCAGATCCACTACAGAGCTGACCAGAGCAAAGCAGAGCTCTGTGTCCAAGGGCCCTGGGTGTCACCAGGCTCAGTGACCGTGCTTCTGTCACCTCACAGGCCACTCTGCTGTCCTGGGCAGAGCAGAGCGTGACCCTGCTGTGCACACACAGGGGATTTGGGAAACGCAAATCTGTGAGATTTTAGAACTTGACAATTCATTTGAGAATGTCACCTCCCTGCAAGGCACAGGTGGCAGCAGCAACCAAGAGCAATCCTAAATGGGCAGCACCATTCTGGAGAGAACAGAGTTAGAGAAGGGTTGGAAAGTGCAGGCAGAGAAGCACAGGCATCATTTCTCTCTCCCAGAAGAGAGTAAATTGCATTTAGAACAATAGGATTTTATGTTCATTTTCCACAAAGAGAATATTTCATGTTCCTCCTTCTTACACAACCTCAAGTTTTGCTTTTTATGTCAATACACATCCCCAGCAGCAAGAGCTTTCTCAAGCTAACCCGAATAAACACAGAAATTTTGGGCTCCCAGGGGACATCATGTTTGAGCAGGAAAGCCTTCCCATTGTTGCTCTTCCACAATAAATCCTGTGAAGCCCTGGCTTGAAAGTGCAGAACAGCATCCTCATCTCTCCTCTGTGGCAGGAAAAAGACCAAATTTACTATTTCTTGCCAGTTTGACAGTTGTGTTTGATAGTTGCATTTCATTAAGTCTTGGTCTTGCCATAAAATCGAAGAAACTTTTAAGTAAAGTTCTGCTTTCCACAATGTTTGTTTCACAGTGCTTTTCATAACAAATTGCTGAAAAATCTGTAACAGCAGATGAAGCAGAGTGGCAAAACCAGCTTCAGCTTGGATACAAACACAATTATTTTGGGGGAAGTTATTGCACTTTGTTTTAGTGCTGGCAATACCAAGTTTTAGAAGTTGTGATTTCTTCCCTTCTGCTGGAGTTTTAATAAACTGTACTAAAGATTCATATATCTTATATCAGGTAATAGTACAGCCTGAATGATCAAAGAAGTATTCACATGGCAAACGTTGAAATTCAATTTGTTTCACTTTTCTTTTTTCCATTTGCACATAAAAGTCTTGGTTTTAACTGAAATCCCTCTTCCTGTCAAGCAAAGTACACTGCCTGTTTCTTCTTTTAATTTTAACCAAAATTGATCTTTTTTTCTTCTTAAATACAGAAAAACACCCCATCTTTAAGCCATCAGTTTCCATCAAAACATCTGAGAAGCAGTTTATCACTCAGAGCTGTATCTAAATACAGTTTCTGTTGGTTTTTTGTTCTTAACTGACTGGAATGTATGGTGGGAAGGCTATGTCAGAAATTCAATTTCTCTTCTCAAAATCCTCTCATTTTTCAGAGTTTTGTAGCCCACATGAATATTACCCTTTTCAAAGGCAGAGAACCACACAGCAGTGCATAAGGATGGAAAAGCCTTCCAGTTTTGCTGCTGATAACAAGAAAGGGAAACCATAAAGAACATCACTTTCTGCATTAGCAGGCATATAGGGCATAATGTAAAAAATACAGTAGGAATTCAGCTACAGTTTTCAAGTCAGTTAAATACCTCGATCAGTTTCTTGTTGAAAACATATTTTTTTTCTCTGCAGCAAGAGATAAAATATTCCTTAAGTCATCTTTTCTTGAAAACTATTTCTAACAAGAGGAAAAATGCTACTGAATTTTTCTGCTTTGATTTATACCAGAGTTGGGCAAGGGAGGAGTTGGGGGTGGCAACAGGTTAAAAACCCCACACCTTTCTATCCTAAAGGAAATCGAAATGCTTCTCTGTATCAATAATTGTTTAGAAACATAAAATCAGAGAAAAAAAAACAACAAAAAAACGACTTTGTGTTGACTGAACCAATTGTGATGGTCCACCCTGTCCCACCAGGACCTGTGTGTGCCTCAGAGTGACACTGATATAGCTCCAGGTGTCCTCACCCCAGGCAAGGCTCTGTGATGGGCAGGAGCACCAAGGAGCCAAGAGGGAGTGAGAGGCAGCACATCTGTGCTCTCTGAGTCCCACAGCATACAAACCAGTGACCCTTAATGCAGTCCAGCTCAAAGCCAGGCTCGGGGAGTAGATATTTTGATTTACTAAGTCACACTAAGTACTTAACCACACATGGGGAAAAAAAATGCAGTGAATTCAATGACTTTTTTTTCCAGGCCTTTTGAAACTGTTTTTTCCATGCAAAATAACTCTAACAAAAAAGTGAAGAGCAGCAAGCAGGAACACCCTCCCTGGATTCCCCCTCTTCTTGCCTTCATTCTTAGAATTCTGACACCTCTTCTCTAACTCTTGTAATGTAAAACAGTAATAAACTTCTTTGTTCTAGCAGTTGCATAAAATGGGATTCTACTACTACTACCACTGCAGGAGTTGCAGTAATTATGGAGATTGCCTTCCTACTGCCTGACATGGTGTCAGAAAGATAACCTCATCCAGGTTTCCTAGAGAGGAAAAAGAAACCCACAAAGCAATCCCTATCAAGCCCTTAAAATTATCTTCTCCAAAGACAAAACAATGCAGAAGTCCTTTTGATAACTAAAGAAGGAGGTCTCAAAGTTCACATTTTGGACACAACTGGGATGTTACAATGTCTCGTAACATCCCAGAGTTGTATTCCCATGTAAAAAAAAAAAAAAAAAGGA
>WAAG01070889.1:0-26968 GCA_013390105.1 Tichodroma muraria | reverse complement strand
TGTCCAGCGCATAATGTGTTTCAGCCAAACCACAGGCTGCTCCATAGTTCTTGTTGTTCAAGGGTCCAAGTTCAGCCTTCGAGGGACCCTCATGGGTCCCTTCATGGGTTTTTAGTATGATTTTGTCCTATTTAAGCTACTCAGAATTGCTTCTATGTAATTTTTCAATCCTGAGAGGGAAGGGATACTGAGCATTTTCTTTTGCAGTCCATGTTTTTATCCCAGCTGTTTCCTTGTTTTGTTCTAGCAATGGAGTTCTTAGCTGCCTTGAAAGATTCTTTTAATGAATCAATGTTGCAAAAAATTGCTACAAATAATTTTGCTGCTTTTTCTTCTAAGGAAATCATTGGTAACTGTTAATCAAATATACTCAACTGTTAGGCTGTCTTTAAGATTGCAAACTCGGAAACTGAAAATAGTTACCACTGTCTTTGAAGAGAAAGCTTGACTAATACCAATACAAAGCAGCAGAAAAGAATGAAAGCATGCTAGATAAATGCTGAAAGGAGTTTCCGTCTTTAATTTTCATTGAGAGAAGTTGAAGTTCTTGTTGTTTGTTGTTTTGTTGGGTTTTTTTTTATGATTCCACTCCATTCATAACTTGGTATAAAAGCCTTTTGTCCTTCACTCTCCTCTTGCCTGTTGAAGTAAATTGCTGCATCAACAAGGTAATCTGTGTGACACAAATATGCTTGATATTTCAAACTGGGTAATAAAGATTAGGTATGTGGCCTTACTACATATCTATGGTCTGTTATGTGAACTTATTGTAAGTTCTGTTATCATATGTTTATTTAACATGTTTTGTCTTCATTTTAGATAACACCTTAGAAGACAGAAAGAACCCAAAAAAGCTATGTTCAGCTTCTTCCGAAAAAGTCAAGATTCAAAGAAGGTTACAGGGCCAGAGAGAGAAGCAGATGGATTTGTTATTGTGGGTAGGTGGTGCATCTGTATAAAGTGATTCTTTCATCTTTGAAATGTTGATCTTGAAGTTTCTTTGAGATGCTTAAACTAAATGAAATGTTAAGAGAAGCCATAATAAAAATTGTTCAGTATTCTTACTTTTCCTGACAAAGTTAATTTTCCTAGTCTGCTCATTTGGACTAAATAGCTGAAGTTTTATTTATATAGGTCTGAACTCATATTCAGGAGCATTGAAAGTGTAGTTTCTTGTTTTCCTTTCATGCTGAGTGGGGAGAAGTTTCATCCTTACAAAACAGCAAAGGTCAAAGTTTAGGCTTCTAGCTTTATGATTAGAGTTATGGGAAGGGAATATCTTACTGCAGTTGTTAAAGGACTGGCTTTTATTCAGCTTCCTTTTCATTTTACCCCCAGACTTTTTATATTGGAAGCCAAGAAGTGCCTATGCATTTCTGGTCATGGTGAGTGTAGATGCTTTGTCTCAGGACCTGACTCTTAGTTTGATAAAAATTAAGCAGTTTAAGGTTTTCAAAGTCTTCTTTTTATTCAGAAACTAATCTGAAGTGTACACCTGTGAATTGGCTAAATTTGGAGCTTTGACCAAGCTCTTTCACAGTTTTGCAGGTTGGCTTAAGCATGCAGAAGAGAAAACAAATATTGCTGTTATGCTGAAACTGATCCTTTTCTTTTTTCTCTTTTGACAATTTGTTTTCCTCCTTGTTAATCTGTCATCACCAATATTCAGCTTCTGCTGCTCTGATTTACTGACTCATTCTTATCAGGAATCTTACTGTGTCCCTCTGTTTAAGTGTTACTTCTTTTTGAGCATTTTCAAGCCACAAAAGCCTCTAGATAATCGAAGTCTAACAGTATGAGAGATTAATGGAACCCTTTCTGAAAACTTAGATTTTTGGCAAAGGTTCTCCATTAAAACAAATCTGTTTTACATCTGTGACTGTGTTGTCATGCTTAATGGCTGCCTTCCACTAGATTTTGTTCACCTGCAGCAGTTTTGATGGCTACATCAAGTCACTCCAGTGTTTGCATCGTGGAAGGGTCAAAGGAGACACGTCATTATTCCCCAAAAGTCTGGAGACCATTTAGCATTTCAGTTTCTGTAATAGCCAGAATTCTGCACCCAAATGTTGCTATGTCCCACAATTGCTGGTCCTGATTCTGTGTTCAATTTAGCTTCATTCCTTTTCCCTGAAATGCTGTCAGTGACTATTTAAACTTTGTTCACATAAATTCGCGTAAAATTAATCTGTTAAATATAAACTTAAGAACAATGAATTTTATTTGGATTTTATTTGAGTCTTCTCTTTTTTTATTTTTTATTTTTTTTTCTTTTGTTCAGACAGAATTAATTTAGTTAATTTAAGAAGTTAATTTAGCTGTCTGCACTTAAATGGACAACACTGGGCAGAAGAGCTGCCATCAACCTTACCAGTGAAGCATATCACTGTCTTGTAAGACAAATGTAGTTGCAGAATTATGGGTCAGGACTTAAGTAGATATTTAGCTGGAAGGTGTGTTCTTGTCTAAGAATAGTGTCAGTGGGGAAAAAAAACAACCCAAACCACAACACTTACCCATTCTGTTAGTTACTGTTTTGTTACTGAGATGGAATGTTCCGAAACTTTTCTAAACTGGTGTAAAATATTCTGGAAATCCAATAGTAAATAGTAGTGTCTACACACACTAATTAGAAAATTAGTGTCTACATTAGTGTGAATACTACTGTAGGCAGTGAACGCTCTCAGAGGGAGTGAGAATTTAATTTCTTACATTTTAAGTTGGTTCTTAAACCCAGTCTTTCATTTAGAGCATATAAGAACAAAAAGCCTAGCTCACCAATATCCTGTGGACATGGGAGGAATCTTTCTGTATTGGTTGATATGTGAAAAAGCAAGAAGAAAATTAAATGCTTTACTGAGAAAGCTCCATCACAGCTATTGCCCTGTCAAATCCTGAGGATGATTCTTTTCTTTTCATAACTTCTCCAAGTCCTGTTATAAATTGCTATACTTATATAAAGTATCAATGCATTTGGGAATTCAATGTCTTACTAGAAAAGTGACTCATAAAAACAGCAGAATCAACAAAATCAACTTTGCAGCCTAGCAGCTGAAAGAAATTCTCTATTTTAGCTTTTGGGATAAATACTGCATGTGTGGGAGTCAAGCAAAAATAATTTGTAATTCTCTCTCTACAAAATAAATATAAAATGTAATTTCCTACCAGAGACTAAAACATTTTTACATCTAACTACCAGTTCACTTATTTTCTGGATACTGGTCATCTCATCTCTTCATGAAGCTGTAAAAATGGTGCTTGTTCTGTAACAAGCAGAACTATTACTCTGGAAAGGGAAAAGAGGCTTATGAAATAGGCATAACACATGCAGTTGGTTTTGATGAGTGAATCAAATACAGAAATATGGAAAAATGTTTCAAAGGCTTTCCTGGTCATCACAAATTGTTTTTAACGTGAACATTCTGAAGGCCAGAATTAAGGAAACAAGTAATTTTCAGTTAGCTTGGGAATCTTGGAGAGTAGTAGTTCTTTAGGAATTTCTCACGTTTTGTGGCTTTCGTAATATAAAATAAATTCCAGCCTACCATTCATTTCTACTGTTGCTAGCCATCGAGAAAAATACAGGTTTAATGATAGCATTTTGGTTTGGAACACAGCTAAAGATCTCCCATCAGTCTCAAAGATCCAAGTGTCCTGTAGTCTTAGTCTAAGGTCAGGAATTGAAAAACTGAGACAGCAATGCTGCTTCCCATGTGCATTTGGCAAGACAGTCAGAAACTCTGCAGAACTCCCATGGTGCTGATGGTGCAGCTGGGGTTGATGGTGAGTGTTTTTGCTTGAAGTAACTGAAAGATCATAGAATCATAGAATGGTTTGGGTTGGAAGGCACTTTTAAAGATCATTTAGTCCAACCTGCCTCCATGGGCATGAATATCTTTAAATAAATCTTGTCGTTCAAAGCTCTGTGCAGCCCGACTTTGAACACAACTTTTCTGGGCAGCCTATTCCAGTTTCTCCTCACCCTCATCATTAAAAAATCATATAAATAGCTAAAATCAATTAGAATATTGTTCTGTGCATCCTCTTTCAAAAGGAGCGAGAGAAGTTAATTTTGTTTTCAGGTTTAGTTTAAGAGCCCCATGTGCAGGGTCTTGTTTACTTTTCCAGACAGAATTGCAGTAAGCCAGAGTGAGGGAGCAGCAGCTGCTGGTGAGCCTGCAGGGAGCGAGGGTGCCAAGGGCGCAGGGGCTCAGGCAGAGACCTCGCTGGGGAGCAGTGCACTGCCACGCTCCCTGAGCAAGGACACCGCCGCGCTGGGGACAGTGACCGGGCCGACACCGTGACTGCCAGACACGGGCACATCTGAGGCCAGGCCCGGAAGTCAGGTCAGAGGGTTGTGGTCACCCAGGTTCCCAGACATCCCTGCAAGATGCTTTTGACAAGGACCAAGAAATGAGGCTTCTCCCACAGCTCTTTGCCTGGCACTGATGGATGTGCTCAGGCTGTGTCATGTCTGTGCTGGCCATGGGCACGGAGAGCCGAAGCCCTGGCGCTGGGAAGGGGCTGTCGAGCCCGATGGTGTGCTCAGGGCTGGACAGCCAGGAGGGTTGTGCTGTCTCTCAGTGTCCGGAGGCAGCACAGTTCTCTGAGGAAGTCTTGATCTGATCCTTTGACCGTGCCTGAGTTCAAGGCTTTTTTTTACTTTTGACTTGTGATTTAAAGGGAAATCTGTTCCATGGATTGAAGAGTTGTTGGGTTTTATTTTGTTTTCTCTCAGGGATCTTTTTATGTTGTGTATTGTAATGGACTAAATGGTTTGGAGAAGCTGCTCAGTTGCCAGTGCTGACAAACCTGATTTTTAAACATTTAACTTCTGTTTCTTCCCTGAATTTAGGACAGCTTTTTCTTTCATTTTTTTGGATGTAAATTAACATGGGTTTTCAATACTGACCAATAGCTGTCATTTCAGAGCTCTGCTCTCAGCCTTGGGAGCAGACCTCTTAACAAGTGGTAGGGAGTGTTGGTACTTATAGGGAACAATAAAGTGTCACCTAAAGGTTGTTTTTTGAGATTCAGCAATTTTGTTACAAAGTTTTTCAATGAGTAAGTAGCTAAGGAAAAGCGAACAGGCACAGGATTCTCGTCAGAGTAGAATGACTGTCACAGACACAGGGAGGCTGTGGCCATGATAAGAAAGTTTGGCAGGAATTTTGTACTGAATATACACTTCTGCACTGTGAACCTCCATTCTTCCTACTGTGCTTTCCTAGATCCATCTAGGAAGGCCATCTAGAATTTATGAACAAATTTTGGATTAACACTTATTCATTAATATTTACCACTATTGGAGTAAGCATGATTTTTGTCAAGTTTCCTCTCAATAGAAAATAGTCATAGACATAAGAAATTAAGTGTTTTGAAATCTTTTCCAAATAAATAAAAGGATCCGTGGCATTTAAAATGAGTCTTGGATTTGTCAATTAACCATTGTCCCTTCTGTTTCAATGATGATGTCTGAAGAGAAGAAACTCTACAGAGCAAATGTGTTCAGGCTTGCACCAGCATCTAAAACGTCACAGAAAAGGAGGTGGGAAGTACTGTTTTGCATCCTGTGAGATGAAATGCAGTATAAGGCAATTATTTCTTCCTTATTAAAAATATAGAAAAGAACTGGTACTAATACCAGTCGACAGTTAGAAAATTTGGGAACTTTTCGTGAGAAGTGGGATGTTGTTGATTTCATCATTACAACCTGCTGTGGCAAAGTCAGGAACATAATGGGCTGCAAAAAGAATACACAGAGAGTTTGATAAATTATGGCGGATGATAGCAGATATTCTTACCTTAAAATTTTGGTGGTCAGGTATGACTTACTCTTTTAAATTAATCTCAGAAAGGCTTTTGAACTTTGGATTATTTCAAATGAGGTACTTGAACCTTCCTCTAATGTTTTCAGTATCTGTATTGTTAAGTCAGTATTATAATTCCTTCTCACGGGATCATCCTCATCTGTAGGCAGGAGTATCCTCACTCATCTGTGAAACCGTGAAAAGTATGATTTACATCCAGATGAAAGCTTGCCTTTGTCAGCTGCAGTTATATTGCAGAAGAACTTCCTTAACAAATGGAAAATCTTCTGTGCTGAAGATATAAAAAAGTAAAATAATCAGCCCAAGTCAGCCTTTAGTTCTGGAAATCTGGACTGGTTTTCCAAAGAACAATTTTACATATACTCGTTCCTCTTCAAATTGGAGTTTCTGTTTTGCCATGAATTTACTCTGCATGCGGATAGTTTTTTGGGGTACTTTGGATCAAGTGCATATTTGAATTGAGGGACACCCTCACTGTTGCCCAACATGTAAAAAGGCCTTACAATAGGATCCTTACTGTTTCCATATTGATCTTAGTAGTACAGCTCTCTACATGTATTTTTAAGAACTCCTTAAATGTTTGCCTCTGAGAGAAATGTATATATGTATAAATTTTCTGGAGTGAATCTGTTATGAAAGGGAAATTTAATGTACTGATGCTCCTGAAACAAAGAACTATCCCCATACTAGTTCATTACTGCAATCAAATACTTTTCTGCTTTCTTCCCTCTGCATACACACCTCAAAGATTAAATGCATCAAGAGATTTGTAAAATCATAGTGTTATTGCTGCTGTTTGTTTTCTAGGAGTTAGTAGTAATGTGTGGTAAGTCCCTGAAAATGTCTACATTGCTTTTTCATTAATATTTAAGGAGCTTTTAGTGGTGCTAGAAAGGAAGGTTGGGCTACTGCAGTGTTTTAAAATATACTGTTACATTAAAGAAATGTACAAGGCATTGTGCCAGTTAGAAAAAAGTGTCTCAATGTCCTTTCATTTTCTGCATCAATGGAATTACATTACCTATTTTTTATATAACAGGAAGTGCTTGTGTAGTTATTTCCAACCTTATAGTTTTTGAATAACCAAGCTACTGGTTTTTTATGGGTTTTGAGGTTAAAATATTTAATACTAACTTTATAGTAATCTGAGATTTGGGGATACTTGTTAATATTTTTATCTAAAGAATATTTTATATGTATCAGCCTGTGCCACTGTAAGTGAACACTTTTGATGTAACTAAAAGCTAGAGTATTTAAAGTGACCTCTTCCTGAAGTGCCACTTTATGGTTTTTATACTTAAAAACCACAGTAGCTCATCTGGGCATTGAATTTTGCAGCCAGAGTTGATTGAAAAGGGAGGAGGAGGAATTCAGAAGAAAGAGTCCTCTCCTGTTACCGATCCTTAGTTGCATAAGGGGGTAATGTCTCCGCTTCATTCAGTGATGAAGTCAAACTAATCCTCTTTGGGACTAATTTTGCACAAAAACAACCTGCGGTTTTCAGTGGTGCCGCTAGATGGGGATTTCCCTCGGATTCAGGGCTCGGAGGGCTTTGCTCTCCCCCTTTCACACAAAAGTGCAGTAGTAGTAATTATCAGTGCACCGTTTGATTAGACTGTAGGTTTTCAAGGGATTTATAAAAAGCTTTTTAAAGCCTAATATCAAATCTATAATGACATTCCAACCTAATAAAAACAATGAAGCTTGAAATGTTGACAGCATGTATCTAGATGTTGGCTTGTAATTCGTTCCAAACAGATCTGTTGAGGCCCATGTGGGACCTAAATAACACAAAGAAGTAAATTTGCATATTTTACAGCAGGGGGAAAAACAGAATGCAAAAACATGAATAATTAGGAGCACAAGCTTCATGCTATATTAATACTGTTGAAAAGCATGTGTTGATTGTATTCTGAAAGCCAGTAGTGATTTGGTTGAGTGAACTCAGTCAGCATCTCTTATGCAGATTAAAGGATCTGGGTTACAGAACAACTGAAATTCATTGTTTTGCTGTATAAGGAGGTATATTTCTTAAAGGAAATGCATTTTTTTCCTCTTGAATTCCATATAGCAGAAGGAATCTTTCTCTTTAATGCATTGTCAGAGAATGTTTTTGTTGATAAATGACTGTTTCTTCATTTACTTGTACACCTTTAGATTTTAAAAACAGTTCTCTCAGCCGCAAATCAGATGTTAGTATATTTAGCACTTTAGTATACATGACCTACTTACTTATCATTCCACATTATTTCTCTTCCTTTTGCTTTCTGGGGCTTGAGACCCTGGAACGTATTCATAATACTTTCATGCTATGAATTTGTTTACTTTTAAATTTGCAGAAAATAGCATTCTCAAAACATTAACATACAAGCCAGTTTTGAATCTGAATATTGTGAATCATTGTGTTAGCTTCTGTTGATTGTAACATAATGATGTATAGCATTCTTTTTATGAAAGAAAAGGTTATTTACTTAAAAATGGTAAATAGCATCAAAAGTGATTTATTATTTCTTTGGCTGAATATTGACTTGGCTACCTTAACTCACAACTATCTTAAAAAGTTACCTGGTTTTGACCATGGACTCAAGGGAGGAGAAAAGAAAGAAGATGAAGACTTCTTGTTTAGCTTGTTTTAATGCTGACAAGAAAGAATTATGTGCTGCTGTACCAAACAGCTTTATTTTGGGGCTTTAAGAGACAAAAATGCACAGAACCAAACACTTCCATTCTGTCTATTAAGCACATCTTCTTAATTTGCATAACCAAAGGAAGAAAATGGTAAAATGTAGCAGTCTTTTTAGAAGTTGATGTAATTGTAAGAGGTTAAAGAGGCATCTGGCAAAAGGTTGTTTTGAGGTCACACATGCATCTGGCAGTTTGCTGCCAGCCCTCTAAGAAAATATTGGTTGGAGTTGCACTCCTGTTTTTCATATTAACTGCCTTCAGACTTGATGTATAATAGTCACTTTCTACAATCCAGGTCTCCAAAGTGCTCCTCAGAGGTTTGGTCCTACTGATTTTAATTTTTGCAAATACTGATGGAAGTAGAATATGCTTAAGTAAGAAAATCCTTTTTTTGCTAGAAATTTTTTCTTAGAAAAGATGAAGACATTTTTTGGACATGACTGATCTACAGTGATGTTGAGATTGTATTCTTTAACCTTTCTGATGGTGGGGTGATCACTTTTGACACCTGGCTTCTGACAGTTTGGCTGCCATATGGAGAAGTTTGCTCTCTAGTAGCAGTGCCACAGTCTATTGGTCTATATAGCATTCTTAAAGCAATTTGAAATTGAAATATACAAAAGGAAAATACCTATTGCTTATTGTAAAACAGAGTAAAAATAGTAAAATATAGTATAAAAGTATGGATTTTCAAATGCTGCTTGTAAACTTTGTTTCCCAGAACATACTGGTCATTAAATAACTTTTAGAATTAAAACTTTGTTTGCTTTATGATGCAAAGAAAAGAGTACAGGATATGAGAACATATTTTTAGGCCAAGTCTGATTTGCCTTTATGCAGTGGACTTACAGCTAGAGCTAACTGAAAAACAGGAGGTGAAAAACGTGTTGCAGGAGCACAGGTTGATCTTCTGGCAAGTGATAAATTCATGTTGAAGTCCCTCTTTCAGCAATTTACAGCATAGTTAGATGATCATTCCTTGCAAAGAAAGCCCTAGTCATTAGCTCATGCAATCACTGCCTGTCTGGTTGCAGTCATTTAGACTTCTACAGATGTTAATCAGTTAATTTTCTCAGAAGGAAATGTTATGTTGAACTGATTTTACATACACCCGTCACTATCTCTGGCAAATAAACGTTTTTGTACTTTTTTTTCAGTGGAAGAAGAAAAATTACTTTTCCAAAGACAAACTGTCTTGTTTATTTTTAATTAGATATTTTAAAGAAACTCAAGGAGGTTTTATTCTGTGTTTTACAAGTGCTTCAAATCAGTCATGTCATAGGCCTCAATGTGAAATAGTAACGCAAGTTACAATTATTACTTATAAAATGAAAGGTGGGATGTCACCTTCTCCATAAAGATGTGGTTTTTTTTAGCTGCTCCTTCTTGGTATACTAATTGAGTACATTTCAATCAGGACAAATAAATTAAAGGATATAGGGGATTTATCCATTCAGTTGTTTTGCATTTCAGTGCTATTCCATCTGTTTTTGCCATAACGCATCTTTGGGGGTTTCCAAAGATGTAACGTGCTTCCTGATCTCTGCTCACAGAACTGAATGGTCTTCAGCTTTTACGCAGTGCTTTTCTCCACAAATGAGGGTTGTGTGGACAACAATGAGATTTACTCTCTTCCTTTGGTCAAAAGAAGCACTTGCTCACAGCATTGACCATGGCTTGCTGGGGAAATTATGCAGTAATCATTATGTTTTGACATGACCATTTAACTCTGTGCTTTTTATATCTTCTAGGAAATCTACACTAATTTTAGTAAATTGGTGCTATATCCATTGCCATGGAGATATCCTACATGACAGTAAAAAAATAAAGGATACAAATACCTCCTAGAACCAGTGGGCTGCTTCATTTGTGCAGTTTGTTTATCTGTTAGCACACACCCTGCTGTTAGTAGTTACCCATCTATGCTACAGGATATAATCCCAGCCTTAATTCTGTATATTGTTTCCTCAATTTATACATGGTTATTTGTTATAAAAACTGTGTATAGGGCAAAAATTATAATGGGCAGAAAATCATTCAAAAGGTTAAGTTGATTTAACTCAGAATATTGGTACAGTGTGTTTCTCTCTCTTTCCTCTTCCCAGCAGTTGAGATAAATATGGGACTTCACATTCATTCAGCAGATGAATACAGTCTCTTCATTTCCTTCTTGTTTTTGCCAGGGTGTCTAGGTGAAGTTAGGGGAACATGGATTAGGTTGGTATGGTTTTGGTATTTTGTCTGTAAGAATACAAGTACAAACTGTAGGGAAATCTCACAATTGGAGGTATTGAGTTGTCAATGGTGAGGCTCATTGTCAGTGGTGAGGCTCATTTATTTTGGTGCTTTGGTTTGTTATGGGGTTTTTTTGTGGTTTTTGTTTGTTTTTCTCTTTCAGTTACCCCCAGATTAAAGATGATGTTTTTGACAGTGTAACTGCCATGTGCAATATACATTTTTTTTTCAGTTAAATTGGGCAAGCTTCCTTAAAAGTATCCAAAGTCACAGATCTTTCCTGGAACAAAATAAAGTAAACCAAAAAAGATTCTTGCTGTTAGACTGTGTCATTTAAAATTTCTTTTTGCTGAGATCTGTCTGGACCAGCAGTATACTGCAGTTGTTCAGAATTTAAGCTCATAGTTTTCATACTCCCAGGTGAATAAGGGAGAGCAACAATATAAAACCCATGAGATTAATTTTTGTCCTTATTTCAGTTAGTATGAAACTTCAGGGTTTTATGAGAGGGATGGAATGGAACTTTATGGCTATTTCTTTGCAATTTTATTTTTCAATGGGAACTTGCCTACCTAATTTCTTCTGAATTATTTCATGCATGTGTCTTGCAGAAGGGCAGGACTAGAGAAGATTAGATTTACAAAAACATTAGAAAAGCTATGGTAGCAGAAAGCAGCCAATATTATCTTTAAAAGATGGATATTAAATACACATACCAACTCACCCTTCATTAGAAGGCAGACTTGTAGAGAGGAGTTTTTTGGTTGGAACTGTTTTCTTTTACTAACCCACAAGTTATGTCAACACTCTTATAAAAAGATGCACAGAGCTTTCATTAGGTCTAAATACTGACTTCAGTTGAATATAAACTTCAGCTGGATATACCAGCTCTTACGCAAATTTTTTTCTACTTTACCACTGAGCAACCCAAAGGTGAAACCCAGTAAAGAACAAGTAGTAGTTTTCAAGTCATTTATTGTGTTTTTGAAAAATAGGAAAGAGTGAACCAAGAAGTAGAATTAAGCATCTCTGAAATTTTGAAATTTGCTTTACAAAATCTGTTTAGAGCATGTTGGCCTAAAATGACCTGCTGGAAAAAGCAGAGACCAGCAATAAGCTTGAATTCTTGGTATGCTCTGGAGCTGAAGAGCCTGGATCAAAGCACCATACCTCAAGCACATCTGTCCACTTGATTCAAAACCAAAAGCTGAAGTTACAGAATGTTCTTCTTGAAATATGTTTGGTGTGTATTTGTACTTATTCAAGCATTCATCTGAGAATCTGGAGACCTCAACTCGCTTTCTGCATAGGCTTAGTGCTGTCAGATGCACATCTTCCATCATTGAAGTCTAAAAGTCCAGTGAGAGGACTCCCAGTGTTTATATTGACTGCACAGTGGTTCCACTTCAATAATGCAAGACATAGGAGCTTCTCTGATACTGCATGAGTCATTGAACTTCAGTGGCCTGTGAGTAACAAAATGGGAATATTGATCTCTGCTCCCTAGCCCATGTGTATGCTGGATTTGTGCTTTTTTTATTTCTTAAAATGAAATGACTAAAGCTTTTAAAAAACAAAACAGTACAAAGAGACAGAATGTGTTGCCAACTTCTAGGCATCAGGCTCAGACTTGTTCTGATTTGTTTTACTTCTGTCCCAGGCAACCTTTCCTTTTTGGGTGAACCACGTTCAGCATCAAAAGGAAGGGGAGAAAGGTTCCCAAGCAGATTAAAGTGCAGCTGACAGAGAGAGCTCCCTGTGGGAGCCAGGAGTCTGAATATTGTCAGACTACAGGGACCAGATTTCAGATCCATTGTTTCTTGAGTGGGCTGGTTTAGAGGGTGAGGGTAAAAGCAGGATCTGCTTTCCTTTTCCTTGGAAATTAAAATAAGGGGAATGTGCCCGTTATACCTGAAACATGCAGTGGGAAGTGTGAGGGGAGATGTGAGTTAAGCTGCTTCCCGATCAGATCCAGGACACTGGTGCAGAAGTGACAGCTAATGAATTTAGATTCCTAATGCATTTTGTAGCTTCTAAGACAGCTGCTTTCTTACATTATTGTTTCAAGTATTCCTTTGTAGGCCTCCTACCAATTCTAATCTTGTTGATAGCAAAATATACGTACTGTGTGAAGATAATGAGTTGTGCTTTGTTACAGTATGCTTTTCATTTAAAATAGAAGAAATAGCAGTCAAATTCTATACTTGCAAGTCCTTGCTATTCCACTAAAGTGCCTTTTTAGGAGTATTAAGAAACTTTTAAAACAAAGAAGGGAGCAAAATAATTGAGCATCATACTTTTGGGTGATACTCAACTTGTCACAGCCGCGAATGCATTCATTAGCTGTCAGAATTTCATTTTAAAAAGCCCTACTTTGTTGCTGGACAGTGTGTTGCAGACACAGCTGTTTGGCGGAAGAGGGGGCATTTTGCTTGTGTGTATTCCTTCTGCAGGCTTTGTGGTCCAGTGGGCAGGGGCTCCTGGCCCTCCCAGGGGGCTGGCAGTGCTGGCTGATAAAAGAAATAGGATCTTGTTCTGTGTAAAATAATAGTATCACAGGATATGCTGAGTTGGAAGAGAACCACAAAGATCAAGTCCAACTTCTGGTCCTGCACAGAGCTGTACCGTGTGCCTGGGAGCGTTGTCCAAACACTTGGACTCTATAAGCCATGGTGCTGTGACCACTTCCCTGGGGAGCCTGATCCAGAGCCCAGACACCCTGCGGGTGAAGAACCTTTGTCTAATATCCAACCTAAACCTCCCCTGACACAAGTTCAGGCCATTCCCTCAGGTCCTGTCATTGTTCATGACAGAGCAGAGATCAGTGCCTGCCCTTCCTCTGCCCCTCCCAAGGAAGTTGTGACTGCAGTGAGGTCTCTCCTCAGTCTCCTCTTCTCCAGGCTGGACAGACCAAGGGACCTCAGGCACTCCTCGTACGGCTTCCCCTCAAGACCCTTTACCATCTTTGCTGCCCTCTTTTGGCCACTTTCTAACAGTTTAATGTCTTTTTTGTATTGTGGCACTCAAAACTGCCCCAGCACAGAGCAGAGCGGGACAATCCCCTCCCTTGCCTGGCTGGTGATGCTGTCCCTGATGCCCCCCAGGACACGAATGACCCTCCTGGCTGCCAGGGCACTGCTGACTCATATTTAACTTTCTGTCAACCAGGACCCCCATGTCCCTTTCCATAATGCTGCTTTCCAGCATCTCATTCCCCAGTCTGTCTGTACATCCAGGGTTGCCCCATCCCAGGTGCAGAATCTGAGACTTTCCCTTGTTAAACTTCATACAGTTGGTGATTGCCCTGTTCTATAATTTGTTGAAGTCTTTCTGCGGGGCTTGCCTGCCTTTGAGGGGTCAACAGCTCTTCCCAGTTTTGTATTGTCCTCAAACTTGCTTAGTATCCTTTCTAGTCTCATGTCTAAGTCTTTAATAAATGTGTTGAAGAGCACAGGGCCAAGGATGGAGCCTGCAGAACCCCACTAGTGACAGGTCACCAGTCTGATGTCACCTCGTTCACTGTAACCCATTGTGCCCAACCCCTGAGCTAGCTTCTCACACATTGCATGATGTGTTTATCCAGCTTAATGCTGGACATATTCTCCAGAAGGATCCTGTGAGAGACAGCACGGAAAGCTCTTCTGAAATCCAAAAAGATTACATCAACGGGCTTCCCTTGATCAACTAGGTAAAGTAAAACTTTATAGTAAAAAAGTAAAACTTTGTAGTACAGTAAAAGCTGTCCAGCACATTCTGATTTCAAGTTTGATTATAAGAAGTCATTAAGAACTTCAGATTAAATATTCTTAAAACTTTATTTACCTGCACATTGCTTTTTTTTAAAACCTGTAGCACTCTGTACTGCTATGGAAGTTGGTTTAAATTTGTTCAGGGCCATAGTCCAATAGTGTTTGTTTTGTCTTTATCCTTATACTCCTGAGCTAATTTTTCTTGTAATGTTTGGGTTTTTTTGCAGTCTTCTGTTTTAAAACAAAAAGGCAAAACTTTTTTTTTTTTTTTTTAAAGACTCCCCTCCCCCTCAATTTCTCCTTATATTTTTTACTGGTTGAGCAGTACAGGCTCATACCTGCTTAATGTCAGCAGGTATCTTTCAGCTGCACACCTTGCTTACTGACCTTTGTAACAGATACTTTTGAGCAAGAAATGTTTTCTTTTCTATTTGATGAATCAGATGTAAATCGAAGGATGTCTGTGTTATTCTTTTGTGTTCTTATTTCAGAAGGTGTGATATCTGTAAGTGGTCTTGTCTACTACTTCCTTTCTCTCTTTTTTCCTACCCTTTCCCTTGGGTTCAGTGAAACTTCTGAATCCTCTGGGTTTATATTTCTTTAAGGCTTCAGCACATTCCTGGCAGCATAAGCCATCTGTTTGCTTACATTCTGTAGCTAAAGTCAATGAACTTCTTGTGCAGGGAATGAATTATGAAGTTAAAGACATTTCTGGTGAGAACATGTCTAGGCACTTTTGATCTTGACTCTGGAGATCCGGCTTAACACGGGGTACAGATGAACAGACTCTAAGAGGTTCTTGTTTTAAACCTTCTGTTTCCATCCTACTCCTGCTATTTCCATTCTACTACTGATGACTTTCCTCATGTAGACCCTGTGTTACCTTTGCCAACTGGAGAGTGACCAACACTTAGTTTTGTTACCCGTCTTCATGACTTTAAGTGGCATAAGTGCTCTGATGTGACACCTGCAGTGTTCAGGACCAGCAGATTGATGTAGTGTTTCAGCAGTCCGGTCTATTCTGCCCTTTGGAGAGGAGTGAACCATGTACTACACTGACATGCTGTAAGCAGATGGTGATAGCTGATGTACTGTGGGGATATTCTTTGACTTTTGCTTTTGCTTTTACTTTATGTCTGGTAGGCTTTTTATTACTGTGAACCACCCAAAAGAACAGAACTGGTGCTGAAAAAAGCTGACAGTTTCTGAGGTCAGGATTTTAAGTGTATTATTTAAGATAACTAAATAGATAAATGCTATATAAACTGCCTCCAGAAATCATCTGAAGGTAAAAGCAGAATGTTACAGAGTCTTTGTCCTTCTTTTTTCCCTTCAAAACAACGGCTTCCAACTAGAACTTATATTCTGAATTATAAATTACGTGTATGAAGCCTAGTTATGAAATACAACTTGCAGGTAAACAGGATAAGTAATGTGACCTCGCTTGTTCTCAAAACATGCTGAAAGGCTAGTCAAGCAGAAGCAGAAATACCCTGAAGTGTATTTACTTTGGCCATTTGTTAAAATCCTGTCTACCTTTAGATTCCTTGCTTCTGATATATTTATTATCAAAAGACAGAAGAGTTTCAGCTTGCACATTTGATGGACAAAGAGTTATCCAAGAGCTTTCTATATTCTTATACTCCCTATACCCTAGTAAAAATTATTTTAGTTCTTAAATGAAAACATCTTATTTGTACACATTACTGCACACCCTGAAGATAACCATGGTGGAGTCTTTCTAAGAGATATGGTGAAGCAGCTCAGGAACAATTTCTATTGTAGATTCCCATTAAACCTTTAGGACAAGTTTACTTGGGGCTATGTCTGTGGCCTTCCTACTTTTTCGAGGGGGATTTATATACAGCTATTTTTTGTTAGTAAACCTGAGATTCTCTTGCTAGTGAGTATAATTCATGCTACAGTCAGGGTGGAAGTGTTTGGATGTTTTAGATGTAAATTTTGTAGATAGATCAAATAAATACAGTATGAAGGAACACAGATGGGGGAGGCATTGTTATATTTACATTATTGTAAACTAAATGTCTGGTCACCATTTCTTCCCCTGTAAGTTCCATCCATATTTTAGTGTGGGAGGGTCAACCATTGGCTTTTTCGCCCCTGCTTACACAGTGGAGCATAAACACTAGACAGTGGAATTGATTCTTACAGAACACTGCTAAAACTTTACTGCATGTAAACCACCTGCTTCTGAACAAAGTATTTCCAGCAATCCTTATGTATATCTTTTCTATTGCCAATTAATTGCTTTCTGAACAGCGAACTGAAAGAACAGCTTCAATTAAAATAAGTGTGTGCAACAGAAATAAATTCAGTGTAATATTAAAGTGGAAAAGATTCAAAGATAAATATGGAGTTAATAAATGAAGCGGAGTTCCAGAGTTCTTGACTTTCTCCTGTGATGTCTTCTAAGGGGAGGATTCTCAAGAAGTCAAATAACAGGAAAACAGTGAAAAAAAGACTGAATAACTGGTTTGATCTCATAGCACCACTTAAGTCTTGTATCCTGCTATTCTTCAATGAGAAAATACCAGGATAGAGTCAAGTGTGTCAGCATCTTCCATGATCATGCCCTCTTGACAAAGGGGAATAATTTCAGGATGTTAAACATTGCATATGATGGAACCATTGCAACTAAATCTGCTGTTAATGGCTTAGAACAGGAGAGGAAGTGGGAGAGGCACCAAGTATGTCTTTGATTTACCTTTGAGCTAACTGATTTCAGGTGGCCTGTCTAGTAGGTTCATTTGTCCATGTAAATTAGAGTGCCCTTTTGGCCCCAAAGGTAACAAATTTTAAAATGAAGAGGTAGACACATAGAAAAAGCATATCTTACCAAGACATGGTAGAAAGCATTAGCTATCCCCTTTCAAAATTCAACTTCTGTTTTTTGTAAGAGTTACATCTCATGGAAACCAATAAATAGCTTTTGGCCAGTTTCCAGACACGTGGGGGGAAACTTTAGGTTATAATTATGCTTTACAGCTTCTTTTAATTAAAAAAAAATTAGAAACAACTTCATGTTGACCACAATTTACTTGTGTCTAAGTGTTTTCATGAAAACAAATAATGTACCAATGCGAAAATTTAGTTCTTAAGAAAGTAGGCCTAATCTTTAGGAGTTCTTTTATGTGAATGCATTTCACAGAGATATATGATTAGCTGTTCAAATTCTTGGTTTCAAGATTTGGCCACAGTAAAGTTGTTTTTTTTCTGTGTGTAAACTGAAAACAATGATAGTCAACTTAGGAGTTTGTTTACCTGTTATTTTTTTCACTGGATGAAAGCTGAAAGTTGATGACATGTATTTTGTATGCAGCTGTCTGTGCATTTTCAATATAGGAGGAAATACAATCAGTTCAGCATGACTGCATTACTATAAATAGTTCTAGAAAATACCTTCATTTCCTCTCCACATTTATTTTTGTCATATGCCTTACTGACTGTAACACATGATGTAACCAAAAGTGGAGTGTTATATTTTTATTTTAAAAATGCGATACTAAAACACAGAGTGGTGTCTGTATTTGAGAAACAGAACTGTAAAATAGAGCCCACCTTATGAAAACATTTTGAGCATATTTTGCTCTTTTGTTTTAGGGAGGTAAGGCATTTAATAATTGCAGATAATAGTGATGAAAGGAAGAATGCAATAAATTTTTGTGCTAAAACCATGAAGAGTTATTTTGGGAACTAAGAGGTACATTTCTACATTAATAGGAAAAATTAAAGATTTCAGTCCTCATTTTTGTCCTTCTAGTGGAAACTAATTAGATAAAAATTGTTTTGCAGGAGTTCTAACTTAATATTCTTTTTTATTTAAAAAGTGGAAGCTTTAAGGAGGGTGGTTATGCTTTCTATGTATCATCTTATGCTAAACTAGTGCGATTTGCTGTCTTCTAACTAGGTATGAAAATTATTAATTTTATTAGTCAGATAAGTGCTAATAAGGCTGCAATAACACACTGTGCATAACATGTCTGAAAGGAAAAACACCTTCCAAAAGTACTCATTCCATTTCAAGCAAACCCCGTAGAGCCTGCTCTCCCGTGGCTTTATTGCTCACTAGCCTTAGCCCTGCTTCCTTACCCTCCTTCAGTCCCATCCCTTCTCCCACAAATCTCTCCTTTCATGGTTTGGCAGGGAATGGCATTTCCAGGACTAGCTGGCCTGCTGGTCCGACACACGGGACCGTGCCACCCCCAGATAAACCTAATGCAGCGCTTGGCTCTGGCTCTGATGGGTAGCAGCTGACTCCAGAGGCTGCTCACAGCCCTCTAACTCTTGGTTAGAGCTGATCTGGCTTAGCAGATCTGATTTAGGGACGTGGTTGAAGCTTAATTGACACAGGCCAATGATCACAAAAGTGATTAATGAATAACAAAGCGAAACACATAGGCCATCCAACTAAAAAGCCTTTTAAAAAAAATTAAAAAAAAGAAAGAAATTTTAGTTGTGTACTGCTTGATTTTATAGAGTAGTCAAGTCTGTGTGTTATTAAGTAACTTTCACAAGAGCTGCAAAAAGGTTACTTTTGTGGAAAACATTAGCACTGGTTGTTCCCAGGAACTTGATTCGCAGTCTTCTACATGGCAAGTAGGTTTTCTATCATTTGTGCCTGTGCCAGGGGAAGATGACAAGCCATCTAGCCATATAAAAGCTGGATGTTAAGGGGTGTGTACCTTCCTGTTATGAAACTTGCTACAATCCTGAAATTCAAAGTAGATGAGAATGTGTGCAAGACATTGAGAACAATGGAACAAGAGGGTAGGAACTGAAATAAATATGCTGGAATGTAGATTGATCAGGTTGACTTTCTGCTGAAATAAAGTTGGGAACTTTGCTGTCCCTAAAATCATATTATTAGGTGAGTTTACCTATTTGAGTACAAACATCTATAGTAAACCTATCTGAGAGCAACCATATATCAGAAGCTGACCTATGATGAACCAATGATGTTTCATGGATGTATCTTTCCATAAATAAAAACCAAAAGCAAAAACCAACCAAACAAAAAAACACAGGGAAAGAAAAAAAAAAGCTGTTTGCTTTTGTAAATATTTATGCTAGATAGATACCTGAATGGTTTGATAGCTCAAATGGAGTCCTTTAAACAGGAGGGAAGGCAAGTATACAAGAAAGGCAAGTATACATTAAAAAAAAACCCCAAAACCAAAAAAAACCAAAAAGCATGTTTTTTAAAAATCCTATAAACTATGAGCAGGATGGCACTGCATTGTTCCTGAGAACAGAAGTTCCCACCTAGGACTGAAGTGAAGGTGATTGAGAATAGATGGATGAAGTGTGATACATAGAAGAAACAAGTCTGCAGAGGTATTGTTTGGTATCTTCAGAGCCATCTAACTTTAAAGCCAAGTGTCATCTAAAGTAAATATCTTAGACCAAGGGCATTGTTGGAGAAAATACTGACATAATGCCTTTAAATATACAGATGCATTTTTTCACAATTAATTTAGTACTGTGTCCTGCAGTGAATTCAGGTTGGAGGAAGCTGGAAAACTTACTCCAATGCTAGCATGAAAAATGTCTGGTTATCAGCAGACTCAGATGAAGTTACAACTCTTTGTAAGCCTGCAAAAAACCTGTTAGTCTCCAAGAAGAGTAGTCATCATCTGTATTCCTACTCCATGCGCAGACTCATCTTTTCTCTCCTTCCTCCCTGTTGAACGAGATAGCTTTCACTAGGAATTGGAAAGTCTCAATATGATTGTTTTTTAGAATGTGGAACAATTTCATATACTTGACACATTGAGATAAGGTGGATAATATTTCCTATAGACAGTACCTTCAAATTTATTTTTAGTAAAATGTAAGCATTTAAGAATTCCCAAGTGATGAACAAAGCAGTTGTCATCCTCAATGTTTACAGTGGCAAGTTTCAGCTTGTACAAACTGACTGGGGGAAGACCTTCCTTTCAATTTCTGTTCATAACAGTGACTTGTGGGAATGAAACAGTGCAGTTGGTAGAACTGGTTTGATATCAAAATAGTTCATCCATGTATATTGTCTATATTGCTGTGTTCCTTTTAATATATCAACTGCTAAATTTGGGGGACCTAGAAAATAATAGAATAGTTGAGTAAGAACAGAGCAGATGCCAAACAATTGCCCATTTCCCGAAATCTTTGTACAGAATTTGGAGGCAAAGCAATTCAAAGAAATGCTCAGTATAAAAATGAGAGAGCTGCAGTAATTCATGAGATGGATTAAATAGATCTAGCAGGTTGAGTGTAGGTCTGGCCTTGAGAGCTTCTGTTGACTCTGCTGACTAAGGCTTAATTTTAGTGTCAGCTGAGAAAAGGTTGATTGACTTTTCTTTCCCTTTGGTTTTGCACTTCAGCTGATACTAACATTTGGACAATGGTGATAGTATGGTGTTTGGCATCTGTCAAGAATGTGAGAAAGTCTCTTAGGCATTCTGGGTCTCTAGACTCTCATGTGTTACTGGTCTGGACTGCACATGATAGGTCTCTAATAATTATAGACGGTCTTTCATGCCTTGTTCCATTTCATCCTGTCGAGTACAAAATGAACTCTCATTCTGTTTTCTATTGCACAGCAAGTAAGTAGAAGACATCTATGTATGTAACTGAAAATAGTTGGAGTTTTTAAGTGTTCAGTGAGTTGCAGAGCAGGAGAGCCACACTTGCCTATTTGGCACATGCTGGCCACACTGGTGTCTCAGAACCCACTCTGAGCAGTCATGCCGGTTTTGCCTGCTGGTGCATCTCAGGTGAGGATTTACTAATAACTGGAAGACAAATGGAGTTGTGTTGGTATCCTACAGGGTGAAGTTCTAGGTGGAGCAGTTTCCCCTCTGCGTACACAGTCCACCAGAGGGAGATGAACACCAGAGTTGGCAGGAAGAGGAGCTGTTTGTGCCAGCAGAAGTTTGCCTAGGCCAGCCTTTTGCACCTGAGAGTACTATACCACATCGACACCTTTGTGTGTCAGAATCAAGACTGGAGTGGTGGGTGGTTTCTTGTACTCCTGAGTGGAGATCAAGACCATCACTGTTTTTTTAATTTTTTGCTGCTATACCATTGCCTTAATAAAAATTTGTAGGAAATAGATTGGTAGTGATATTCCTATGGGTTTTCTTAAACCTTGCTGCCTGCCTGGCCTTTGGATTTTGCAATTGATTTAACTGTAGGTATACCCTCAGTGTGCCTGGTCTGTCTGTATGAGTCCAGACGGATTCCCAGTTCATTTTGCCTGAATTTGGTAGTCTGTCTGGACACGGGACTTCTGTACTTTTTAATATGCGACAGCGTTGAGCTGCTGAGCCACTGGGAGGAAAGGTTTGGTTGCCTTGACGTGAGTGACACGGTAATGGAGCTCCATTGTCTGGGCTGGAGCTGCCGCGGCTCCTGCCAGCGCAGGAGGGCTGGCAGAGGAGTTTGTTTGTCAGCATGGAGCTATATCGGCACATCCGCAGTCTCAAGGGCAAGCGTGTTACTCATTCCTGTCTGGAAACTGATTGATTTAAAAGACTCTCGAGATGAGGTGCTTCTTTAGGTTCAAGAGCCAAATAGAAGTGAAAAAAATTTATTTTTGACTAGTGTCTGCTACAGATATACTGTAACTTTCTTTACTGTGTCAGTCCAGTAAAATGTAACACAGAGAGGCTGTATTTCAATCAAGATCATATGTCTTAAGTCTTTTGAGCATGTTCATGAAAAGGAAGTCCTATTAAATGCCTTTTTTGGACATCGGTCTTGTTCCAAACCTGTTAGCTTAATAAGTTTTCTTAAATCTCTTGTCAACTGGTATAATTTTCTCAGAAATTATGATTTTTAGTCAATCCTTTTAATTGAAATGGGGAGTTTTCCTTAAAGTTTAGGATTTAATTCAAACAATTTTAAGAGTTTGTCTTTCTTAAGTGGCACATGTCATGACAAACTTTCTTTCTTCAGTTCTGTGTTCCATCTTTAGAATCTGAAAGCAGGGTTGTGCTTTTTGAGTGTTTTTAAAATTATTTTATTGCATCTTATAATTAATCAAGTGATTAGAACACTGAATTTGATTTTTAGTATTTACCATTTTCTCCTATGCATTAGTAAACAGAAGAAATGGGGAAAAAGTGCTTAGATGTAGACTCCACCTCATTATAGATCTCTATTTTTAATGGCAGATCCTGCACATTAAAAGATCCAGGCACACCACAGAGTCTTGAACAGTAGAGTATCTGTGTGTCTTTCCCCATTCTTACTTGTTTACCTGGAATCTTCTGGTTTTGTATTAAAAATGTCAGCAGTTCTGCCCCAATCTTCAGATCTATAGATTGTGCAGAATAGAACAGAAATTAACATCTGATGATGTACAGACTTGCCAATGAAATAAATTGTTGATTTTTCTTTGAGAATACGTTCAGTGCTTCCTTAAAAAAAAATAAATCACAGTTTTTATAGCTGAATGTACTGGATATGGAAACTGCCTTGATTGAGAGAAATGGAGAAGACTGGGCTTATCCTGCTGTAAGATTCTGATACTAGGGTACAATTATGTTCAGTTTAGACAGATGTGACCATGGTGTTCAAAATAGGAATATTTTGCTATAGATGCTGTCATGTTCTTTAAAATTTATTTTAACGCTGTTAACCTTAAGACTGAGTAATTTCCATTTTATATTGGTCTAAAGGTGTTTCATATTAATAACTAACAGGAAAAAAAACCATGTTTAACATAGCAAAGCAAAATTAGCCAGGTTTGTAGGGCTTGATGAAGAAGTCTTATGAGAAGTTTTCCATTAACTGGAAAGTCCTGTAGATATCAACTTTAAAGGTAAAATATTAAAGTTGTATACAACATGTTGTAAATAGTTATCAGGTGTATTTACATTTGATTTTCTCCATGGCATTTCTGGTCACCTGCTGACTTTAGGAGAACCACTAAAATTGCAGATGTGGAATATTTTGTAAGGCTTATTTGGGGTTTGAATTTTTTTTTCTTAGTCTGCCAAGAGATATGTTCTTTAACAAATAGCACGGATCTGCTCTAGTTTATCTGTAATTGTGAAACTTGCGTTTGCTAAATATCTTGGTTCTTTACTATTTATTTGATATCAAGGACCATGTTTGTTAGTTTGGAAGGTGTGGGGGAATCCAGGCTCTTACCACCATTTGTTTCTCTCTTAGACTTATATCCCACTTAGTGAGTTTTATGTTTGGGTTTTTTTTAAATTACAAATTTATATGGTAAACCACGTTAGTTTTTCAGTATATCCTGTGATAAGTTCATTTAGCTAGCAAAGATCCTCATCCTTGATCTCTTTCACTTTTGTTTTCAGCTGCTCCTGAATAACATACTAAAAATAAACTAACTTTATTGAGGTTGTTTGTTGACATTTATGTTCAATGAGTCATTGTAGTGTGTTGCTATATGATTAAGATCTATTTTGGCTTTTAATCATACATCCATGTGGTATACTCTTGAAAACAAGTAATTGAATTTTGAAAATTCTGATTTCTGTCATAGCAATTAATTGAAGTCCAAATCTCTGTAAAATATTAAACTCAGTATCTGCCTGTTGTCTGAAGATATCAGTAGTCAACTATAGTGCATTTTTATTGCAGTAGAAGTTCACCACTTATATTAGCAATAACACAGATAGCTTAAGTGACCCAGTGCAGACACTGTAATAGACTAAATGGGAATTTTCATTGTTGTGTGACAGTAAGGGACACTCTAGGTACTTTATGAGAATAGAACATCTAGAATCTAGGCTTCAGCTAGTTAATTTCAAGTGAAGTAA
The DNA here is from genome assembly GCA_013390105.1 of Tichodroma muraria. Classification (NCBI taxonomy): domain Eukaryota; kingdom Metazoa; phylum Chordata; class Aves; order Passeriformes; family Sittidae; genus Tichodroma; species Tichodroma muraria. The sequence continues at coordinate 2,671 of WAAG01070889.1, read as the reverse complement.
ATGAGGCACCTGTCATGAGACATGTGGGTTTTCTAGTATGATTTTTGTGCATGCAATGTCAAACTTTCTGTGAAAGGCTTGTAGGGATGATAGAGAGGTTATATAAAGAAAATCAATATAGTATTTTCCAAATAACATATATGACCATATATATAAATTTATATATAGCATTTGCTATTTTCTATGACATTTGTGTCTTGCCTGCTATTTTGCTGGCAGATAGTTTTTTTCAGTCCATAGTTCCATGAATGTCTATATGCATATCCTCTGGAAAGTGGCAGCCACATGCATCTCATGTGCCAACATTACTGGTGTGGCTGCACACAAGTTGGATCCAGGAACTGATCAACTAATCAGGTACACAGTGAGTGTCTGGCCTGAAGGTGATGATGCAGCCTGGCTGGGACGGGATGCGGGTGGAGAGAAAGGGGATTTCAGCCGCGGCTTGCACTTAATGTTGGTTAAATTGGTTGTGAAACCAGCCCTCAAGGTAAGCCTAGAGATCACGTATGTCCTTACTACATATTTGTAAACAAACATATGATGAAGAAAATCCAGTGCTTCATATAAAATAATTATTAGAGATGTGTGAATTTTCACAGTACAAGTTGCTCTTTCTCACAAGTGTGAATCAGAAAATGTGTGTGGCCAACAATGTGAGGGAGAGTTGTTTTCAGTAATAGTCCTTTTCCTGTAAACTGGTCACTTTTAAAAAGCCTTTAAAATATAATTAGCAATATGTCATAGAATTAAGTGGACAATATATTTAAAATAAGTGAAAAATCAGTTTAAGTTGGTGTATCATGACTGTATTGATTCCACTAACATAGTTATTCAGTAGTTAGCTCTGTTATGTGGCTTGCTGCTCTTACTGAATTCCTTTGTTTTAGAATATTTTTTTCTGGTATTACCCAGCTATATGTGTCAGGTTAAATCAGTGAGGAGGTAGGGATCTCAGAATTTTCAGTAGGTGCAAAATTCTGTCCTGGCATGGGTTAAGGCAAATATGAACCCGGGTTTCTTTGTAAGGAGCATATTTTAAGCAGCTGCAAAATTCTTGGTAGAAAACCAGAAGTTTTTCTTCCATAAAAAATGATACCAACTGAAATGTCCAGAGTCATTAATTTATGGTTCACTTTGTCAATTTATGGGTGCTTAAGTGTTTTTCTTGCAGTATCTTTTCTTGTTGGTTTTGTGGGTTTTTTGTTGTTGTTTGGTTTTTTGTTTGTTTTTGTTGTTGTTGGGGAGGTGTTGGTTTTGGTTTGGGTTTGGTTTGGGTTTAGGGGGGATTTTGTTGGGTTTTTTTGTTTGTTTTTTTTGTTTCTTTTATTTGTTTGGGGTGTTTTGTTTTGTTTTTTCATTCTTCTTTTAGAGTTTGCAGTAGGATATCACCAAACTGGGTTATCCTTCAGAATTGCTTTTCTTCCTATGTTGGCGAACTGTAAAGATTTCAAGCAGTTGAAACTGGGACAATACTGCTTCATAATAAGTCTTGCAAAATTAGGGAGCTATATGTAGGACAAACCTAATTAAAACTACCTGATTCCTTGCACCATGCTTCAGTGATGTACAACTATTTCAAGGTAACCAAAAGTAGTGCAGGTATAGGATTTATGTACGTTTCCATGTCTGCATGCGGGAGGGTCATCCCCATACCAACTATAAGAGCTGCTGGTCTATGGTACCAGTACAATGATTAAATTGCTTTTTTAATTTTCTACTTAAAAAATTTACTCTATGAAATCAGCTTTGTGCACATTTCTTCAAATCTTAATCATATATTTGTACTTCGCAGCTTTGTTCACTATCACAAAAATGGAGTAGATTCTCAAATGTCAGTGAAGATGTAGGTATTAATACACTCCTTATATGCATGGTACTATACTTTTGTTTACAGTGACAGTAGGGATGTTTTGAAGAATGTAAAATAAATATTTGGGGATTTTTTTAAACTGAAAAATTCTGTCTCACTTGTCTAGTTAGTTGATTACAACTTCCTGCTAAATGACAGATTGTTTCCAAATCTGTTTTTACCAAAAAGTTCTTTTAAATGCAACAAAAATAATTTATTCCTTAAAACTGAAAAAGCAGGGTTTTTTTCCTAGCTATTTGACACATATCGAATGTAGAGTTTTAATTGAACAATATAAAGATTTGGGCCTTACATATGAAATGTCAGCATTCACAAAGCTCTGATCACAGAGCAGGGGACTAAGTGCATGGCAAAATAACATTTCCCACTTGTCACTGCTCACTAGCCTAAAGAAACCATGCAGATACGGACACTGTAGTTTTAATCTTGTGCAGACATGCCTTAAAAAACTGTATCCGTTTGTCAAGAATGAAATCTCCCTTTGAGAAATATATGTACATTAGAAGTCTGTAACCAGTTTCACTTTCAAGCAGCGTGCAAGTAGCAAATGAAGGAAACTGCAGAATGAAAGAAAAATCACCTCCACTTTACTGAATAAACAATGTTCTCATAGAGCATTGCTCAAGTAATAAATCTTTGTATTTACCAAACTTTCATGTAGTAGAAATAGATGTCCAGCTGATAAGAGTTTGTTTTTTATAGCTCCATTTATGGCCCTATCACTATCCACAGGACTTGGAATGTAATAAATGACTCCCAGAAGTAGATCAACTAAATTACAGTTTAATACAATATTGC
>WAAG01070886.1:2487-24317 GCA_013390105.1 Tichodroma muraria | reverse complement strand
CTGGTGGCTTCCCTGGGATGGTGGGAGGTGAGGTTTGCAGTCTTCCAGGATAGTGAGGAAACGGAATCCAGGAAGAGTTTCCTGATCTCCAGGCGGTTTTTCAAATACAGATACCAACATAAGCACCCCCATCTTGGAAAAAAACCCTTAGCAACTCTGTGTTACTCTGGCCATAGGATGTCTTGAACATACCCCTCAGAATAAACCCCTCTAAATCTAAAATCTAGATTTTAGGTGTGTTCAGAGTGGGGCAATTGGAGCCATGCACAGAGGAGAAGCTCTCAGCATTCAGGGAGCTTTAAGGGCAAAAATGAAGTGCCTGGGAAGCAAAGGCTTANGTTGTGACTGATAAAAGCATAACATAACACAAATTATGCAGGCAGATTTTAAAATGACTGTGTGGTTTCATGCAAGTTTGTTAACTTTTTATACTGTTGGCTTAGGATGATGTCCTGAACAGTCACTTGTCGCGTACCCACAGCCTAAAAACCCCAGACAGGTTTTTGTGTGAAAAATTCATGCTCTGTATGTTGGACCAGCAGTTAAATGGATAGCTATAAAAGCTTCTATGGTGGGTTCTCTGTTGTAGGATGCAATACATTATTCATGACACCAACCTGCCTTGGCAAGCTTAAATGTATTTCTAGCATTAACTCAGATATGTATCCAGATCCAGAAACTATATGTGACATAGCATCTACCACTTTGATCCAAGCATATCTTATTAAGCCTCTCACATCTCTGTCAGTCACTTGGGAGAAAGGATGTGAACAGTTCACCTGAATGTTACTGGATTTGAAATTTACTGTGGAAAAAAAAGAAGTCTTTGGCTGTTGCCTTGCTAATTTGTCTTCATTCCAAATGGTAAACATGTTGGTAAATGTGAATGAAAAGCCTCCAGAGTATAAATAATAAATGCTTCTTCCAGCTGTACTGAGAGCTTTACGTTTCTGAAATTATGCCAGTATTTTTTCTTTTGCTTTTAAATGGATTACATTGTTACACAGTACTATGCTCTCTGCTAGGCATTGTGAAGGCCTTTATCTGTGTTCATAAGTGTTGATTTTATATAATTACTAGCATAAAACATCATATGCTGCAAATTAAACACAAACAAATGAAATGAATATTCAGGGAATACTTAGCAATTTGTAGTATTTTGTAAAAGCTCAGTGCAGTTGTTTAGGAGTTTCTCAGTTCTTGACAAATAATAGATGATTTTGTTTAAAATGTCTGAATTTTGAATATATTTATGTGTTTCCTTACTAGGATAATGTTTGTGACTTTATCTTACCTGAATTATAATTATTACATTAAATCCACACAAATTATCATAGCAAGCAAAATCAAAATGTGTCATTTTCCTCCACCCTGTTCTCCATTTCTAAACATAAAATTGAAGGCACTGACTTAGATTCCTTCAGGAGTTCTTAACCTCCTCCAGTTTGGCTTCCTGAATGTATAAGATTCGTGTAAGTGTATCTTAGGCTCAAGACAGAGGTATAAATTAGCTATCCTTCATAATGCCTTTGAAAATCACAGTATGAATATAAGGTTCCAGTGATCACTTAGGGGACAGATACTGACTTTTCTAATGGAAAAGGTATTGCCTATCAGAAAAAAACATCAAGTGAAATCTTAGGAGCTCAGATTGAGTTAACCTTGGATTTTCTTGGGAGCTGCTGTTGAGTATTTGCTTTGCGTAGATCTGAGAGCTGGTCAGCAGCAGAAGTAACTACTGTTAACACTGAACTTACAGAGCATTCAAATACAAGGTATGGTGGGTCTGCAGTGTATCAAAATAAAACTGTGGGCACTGTGCATTTTAATAAAGGGGAAATAATTCTGTGAAAGCCTAGAAAATAGCTTTTATTGTCTGTCAGCAGCATGCTGTTGAGATAGAGTTCAAAGCAAAGCATATAAAACCAGTGATAGGTTTCTCTGCTGAAATGGCATTTATTCTTTAGACAAAGTGAAAAGGTGTAAGAGAAATGTGCTTTGTTGGAGAATATTTTGTGGGAGTCACAAAGAAACAAAGCCATACCAGTCTTTAGCTTTTGCAAGGTTTTCCTTTCTAATGCGAATAAATCTATTGCTAAACCACTGCCTACAATTTCTTTCCTGAATTGTCTCTGGTTTAATATGGATGAAATTCCAGTCAGTCACCTTCCTTTCTCGAATGCATGGTCATATAATATGACTCTGCATTAAATAGTATCTGCAGATAGAAGTCGGATAATGGCACGTTAAAGATTATTGTCCCATGGAAGTAAATGAATATTTGAGCCATCTGTATCATGGAAGTGTGATTAGGGCAAAAGTGCAAGAAGTTTTCAAAGAAGGCAAAGCTTCAATGATGAATGGAGAATCTTAGCTGTTGGAAGGCATTTGATATGGAACTGTACAGTGAATTTAGAGCAAGATTTGATCATATTTCCTTGAAAAGAAATTTCCTCTCTCTTTTTTAGGTATAGGAAAATCTCATGAGGAATTGGTCATACTTAGACTGCAGAATGAGGTACTTAGCTGCTGTTTTGCTGCTCTCTGGACATGTTTTGCCTCAGGCTGTTCATTCTCAGCTCGCAATTTCTTATGCTCCTTTTGAGGGCAAATGTATTTGATCTCTACTTTGTGCAGTGCAATGTTCTGGCCCTGTTTCATCATCATGAGATAAATCCTCTTCAGAAGTCTTCAAAACCTCAAACAGTCTTGACATAGCAGAACTTTTGGAGCTGAACTCTGTTGTGCACCACGAGCATGTCCTTGGCTCTCCACAGCAGTTTTCTGTTTTCCACCATGGGGAGGGCTGAAGAGCAGGCAGCTCCTGAGCTGTATCTGAAGAGACGTCAAGAGTGAGTGCAGGAATTACTGGAACCAAGTGGTAATTGTGGAATAAAACCACACAGCCAATAGACACAGACAAGAAATGAATAGTCACCGAATCTGTGAAATCATTTAGCGTTTGGCTCAACAATTGCAGTAAATGGGAGCAGATGATAATCAGCTTCTGCACCATTTGTGCAGAGGGTAATGAATGAACACTGACTGCTGCTGTTCTGAGGAGCCCTACTGAGGGAGCAGCAGCATTTGGCCAGCTAGGCTTTGATTTCATTGCAAGTGTCAGGGGCTTGTGTCTAGAATGGTGCTTTGGCAGCTAATTGATCTCTAGCATTTGATATGCTAATTATTTCTTTCATAATATGCTATTATGTGTACAGTGAAAAAACAGCTTTTTAAATGCTACGAGGATCTCAGAGGCATATTTGGAACTGGAAAGTAAGAGCTGGAAATCTTGATTTATGTCAGTGCAATATACTGTCAGTGCAAGTGAAGGCTTCTAGTTGTGGGAATTTAGCTGGCAAATGAGAATGTTAAGACAGAAATTGTTTAGTCATATAGTGACTATACAGGGCATTTAGCAGGCTATCCTGCACAGCCCAAACAGAGAAAATTGGTGTGGATTAGGGAATATACTCCTCTGTTCAACACACTTTTTTTGCTGCTGCTATATGGATATTCTTTTTTGTCAGTGATTTGGATGTCAGTTTTTATCATATTTCCTGCAGTGAGAGAAGGAAAAACAAATTGTAGAGAAGTGCAGCTGAGTCACCTCCCAGTTCTCTTTCAGGGTAGTACCTCTCTACATTATGACTACTTCTCCAGGCAACTGTTACTTGCTGGCGCTCTGAATTCCTACCATTTGACCATTCAAAATCTGATGTTAATTGACTGTTTTTTGTTCATTACCAAAATTTTTTTGTCCTTTTTCTCTTTGGATTTGCTTCACCCTCTGGGTACTTTAAAATACAGTTTGATGAGTCTCAGTCATTACCTCTCTGAAGCTCATGTGGAATTTTAATTGTATGTGTTCTTTAGGCCATAACAGAAAGGAACCACCAGGGACAGTTTTCATACACATTTCCTTTTGTCCATCTCCACTCAGATATTCTGAAAAATAATTTTATTAAATACGTATTTGATAGGTTTGAAAGATATCAAAGTAAGTTTGCTGAAAGATAACTACTGAGGAACCCTCCGAGGACCTAGGATAGAGCTGGAAGTGCACATTATTCATGTAGGACAGAGCCAGAGGCAGAACGAGGATTCTTACTGACCCTTAGAGGTGAGCCAGGTTTGGCAGTTGAACAATTTAATTTCATTAAATATTTTTGAAAGAAAGTTGCTAGATTTTCTTCTATATAAGCAGCTTGTGCATAGACTAATAGTCTGTCCCAGTGCCACTGAATAGATAGTAATTAGATTACTAATATGCACTTAAAGTTTTAAATAATAGGAAAACGTCTGCTCTACGTTTGGCTCCAGTCCCTGGCAGCAGATTAGAGGAACACCTAAAAGTGTTGTAAGTGCATGGGCAGACTGTGCAACCATTACTGGGAACAGGTTTCCTGCTGTGATAAACTTTTCTCTATGCTCAAAGTCCTAATCACCTTCTTGTTGACAAGAGAGAACTTCAATTTTATTCACAGGGGTGTAAGAACCTGATTATTTAGCTCTGAAGACCAAACCAACCCAAATAAAGTCACCCATTCATTTTAGAGAGCAAAGTGAGTGAACTGATTGATGAAAAATGGAGTGGAGCTGTGTTTACTGAAGTCCAAAGCAGCAAATCCAAATGCTTTCTTATGTCAAGAGGTACTATGTACAGTTAAATTCAACCAACAAAATTCTGCAAATGATGTGGGATCACAATAGTGTTTTAGGCAAAGACAGATATATTTTTATGTCTGTTATGGAGTTTTGTGTGTAATTCTTAGTTTCACTTTGAGCTTCTTCAGAACTGATATGAAGCTGGTGACAAAGGAGAATTTCTCACCCTGATACAAGCGTAGGTGATAAAAGGGTCTGGTCCACCATCAATGACATACATTCCTTCTTTTTTCAAAAATTTAAGTTTCTTCACTTGCAAATCTGATTTTTGAGAGCAAGTATCTGATGTCCTGAATCCCCCTCCTTAGCTGGATTTCTCGAGGGAGTAGTTTTAATTGAAATTGGCAAAATGTAATTTTACGTTAAAAGAAGGACTCCTTAATAAATCTTATTTGTGGCCCTTTATTTCTGCTTCAGAAAATGATTTCTAGGATCCACTCAAACCCTGCAGCAATAGATTTGAGAAACAATGCTTGGAATAAATTGTGGACTTTTTGTCTTTTAGTCCAAGGAATTCCATCTGGTTGAGACCATGTAGTTATACCATAACTGACCCCTTGAGGCTTCATCGATGAGGCTAAAAACTTTGTCACTTTCATTTATGTGCATAACATATTACAAAAGCCACAGAAAGTAATGCCTTGATGTGCTTGCAGCTTATTCAGACATAGCACCCAGAGGTGTTATTGATGCAGTTCTAACCAGGGACCTACTAGGATTGGTTGGATTATTGAAATATACCTTAAATAAGAAAAGTAATAAAAAATTTTAGGTGATTTGAATAATTAAATGTAGTGACTTCACCATAAAGAAACTTAACTGATTGAGAAATACCATGTGCTAAACTGAATTGACTTTAAACAGAAGTGTGTTTGAATGTTGAGTTGAACTTATTTTAGCCATGTTGGTACCTCATGCATTTGCTTTCCATAAATATTCTGCACATTTTTAAGTGTGAATGTGCACCAAAAAAATCATGGCATAACCATTATTACCACAGCAGTAGTCTCCGTAAGATACAGCACCCACATAGAAGATTTGGTAATATAAATTTTGTCCCATCAACAAGAAAAAGGAAATGTATCTTTGAGAATTAAGTTAGATGTGTCAAACTTGCAATGCTAAAAACATGGGGGAAAATTCTAAAAATGACCTACGAATAAGTCAGTGGGGATGAGAAGAGTGGACAGATAACTGATACTGCATGACACCAGTGAATGGTCAGGAAGAAAAAAATCACACATTGAATCAAAGAAATCACACATGAATTCCAGGTAAGACCTGTGTGTAGAAGAGTTAACAAATCAATGGAAGTATAAAGGGATATCTGCTAAACATGGAGAATTGTTCTCCAGAAAGCTTATGTGCAAATATATGTCTCTAATGTGCCTTATAATGGCCTTCAAATGCCAACATACCCTGTTAAAATGGTAGTGGGTATCTCACATCCCCGCACCGTTGCAGCGGGCGGTGGCCGAGGTGGCCCGACCTCCCCAGAGAAGCGCCTTTAGAAAGATGGGCTCTGGGGCGCACAGGCTCGTCTCGCCTTCACCGCCAGCTCTTCTCGCTCCCGGGCAACGCGGTGGAAGAGACGAGAGCCTGGTCTGGCGTTCCACAGAGAACAGAGCCTTTAAGGCAAGGAGCATCTCCGAAAAGGGCTCCAGGCAGGACAGCGCAGAGAAAGGCTCAGGGAGCAGGCCTTATATAGGGAAGGCAGGGGGCGGGGTTAAGGGGAAGGACCAATGGGGTACATGAGATTAACATAACACAATGCACGCTGGGAAGTCACTCTGAGGAAGGCTAGCTCGCCTGAGGGCCTTCCCTTCTAGGCGGAGTCTTAGGTTTTCCGTCTTTAAACTTCACTCCTCCTCGGGAGCTCAGGTAGTTCTGGGGCTGAGGGCTGCTGCCCTCAGCGGCTTCTCGGTGTGCTCAGGTGCGAGGCGCTGTTTGTGGTGCCAGGAGCGCCCCTCCCCAGCAGCTGGATTAATAGCGCCCAGTGGATTAATTAGGGGCTGCTCTGCGGTGTGTGTGGGACGTTCTGACAACTCGGTGATGCACCATTGAAGTGTCAGCTTGTATTCTGCAAAGTGGAGTATTTCAAAATCATTTTCTCATGTGTGATTTTAAAGTAGTGCTTGAATTTTTAAACTTCTCTCAATAAAAGCTTTCAAGATACTCAAGGATAGCTTCAGATAAATGAGGGACCTTTTTCTAGCCCAGCTGAGCTTGGTAGCTTTTCTTAGGATGTGTGTTTAGGTTCATTAAACATCTGCTGAGAAATGTATATAATATGCAGAGTTATTTTTAGAAGACTGGAGTGCTTCTGAATGAATAGCAGTAAGTAAATAAACCATGTTATGAACTCCCACCAAGAGACATGAGCCATGATTTTAGCTTGGGCACAAGGACTGCTGACTGGCCTTAGGAGACAGCTCTGTCCTGGAGGTGGTGACTTATGACAATGCTAACTCAGGGGCTCGTGCTCACCTGAGTGTTCAAAAATGGCTTTGAATGAGTACAGCTCAGAGATAACTGAGCTCCCATTTTTAATGGGATAACTCAGAGATAACTCACCTCCCATTTTTACACAGTTCCTCTGCACTTAAGTATCCTATTTGGCCCTATCCATAATTCTTGAACAAATTGAAGGTAAACACCTGAAATAATGAAAACTATGGCTCAGGAGGACAATGTTGATGTGAGAGTGTACACACTCTGAATTTTGATGTGTAATATTTCCTCTATGTTACTAAGTGTCTTATAAAATCTGCCCAACCTTCTAAGCCACAAAGATCTATGCTGTAGATAAAAGGTCTTGATGGTGGTTGCTTTTTAAGTGGTTCTTACTGGGATAATCTACTTGTCATAATCTGGAGCCCTCTGGTTGCTGCTCAGCAATCCTTTTGTATCCGAGTTCCACTTAATACAAGGATCAGTCCTTTCACTGAAGAGTCCCAGAGCAGCAATCAGCAATGGTATTTTCATGCAAGTTTTACCTTTACTGAAACTGGAGGGAAACTGTGGAGTAAATCTGATTTGTAATGAACCTCATTCACATGAGCGCTCTGCCTTTTCCACAGCAGTGCTTCCACTTGTTCTCATTTGGTTTTACTGTATCTTTATAGATCGCAGGCATTAAGAGCTTTTATCAAACCTCTCCAGGGAAAAAAAGAAAAAAACGTTACCAATAACTAATTCCACACTTGAACTTAACAGAAATATTACAGCCTCTAACAAGAGTTAGTTTTTTAATCATGAGAAGATCTTTAGTTTTCCCAGCAATTGGTTTCATCACTGTTGCATTGACTGTACCTTGTAGCTTGGCAAACAGAGAACAGGTCTGGTAACTGAGATCAAAGCAGCATTTCATAAAGCACAGTTCTGAGTGGGGCTTGCACAATGGCAACTGAGTCAGACAAAGTTTTAAAAATATTCCCTTTTCCCTTTATTCTTAGAATATTCCCTTCAGGGGCTTTCATTCATATACAGTGTTTTGTGTAAGCATGACACAACACCACTAAAAATTAAATGTGGATGCAAATTAGTAAATATTATTTTGCAGAGAAAATAATGTTTTTCATTTATTCATGCATTGGGGATGAAATTCCAAAATCTCCTGGTTTTGAGAATCTCACTCATCTCTCTCCAGCACGGGGATGGGAGATCAAGGCAGGCCTGTCTGTAACTTGTGGTACACTCCTGTGCCTGGTGCCTTTGACTTCCCAGCTCAAACACCCCCTACTCTTTTACCAGTGCTCTGACTGAGCATGGGCTTTGGCACAATACCCAGCATCAGGATTTGAGCTTACACTTTTGGATTTGTAGCATTTCCTTGAGCAGCTCTGACACTAAGCCTGTTATCAGATCAAACAACGGAAAAGAAATTCCTTGGCTTATTTGGCTGTGGTGGCTCAATAGCTCTGTATTGAATTATTTGCCATTGGTCCAGACTAAAAGAGAACCATACATCAGCTCCTGAGTACTGAATGGCTTTGAGCCATGATTTTTGGAAGGTATCTGTGTGAAGTCATGTTACAAGCTGAGGTGATTATCTCGCTTTTATCCTTACAATTTTCACAGTCTATGAAATATTATTGCATTCCCATAATCACAAATAAAAATTATTTTGGTGTATGATTAGTAATTTTCAGAGTTAGGGAAAAACAGCTGACTAAGGCCCTTAACATTGTACAACCTGATTGGATTTTGATACACAGACATCTAATTATTTTGAAATGTAAGTGCTCTACTTTGTCTTTGCTTATCGTTACCACTAACATTTTGGGTAGTTTTATGAGAGCTTCGATTTCTCTAATCCTCAGTTGTTTTTTAATCATTTCATTTAGAAGGGTTTTAGCTTCATAAGAACTGCTGCGAAAATGATCTTTAGTTAAACCTGTGAAGTGCAAAAATCATCTGTCAAAGCAGATGTACAACATTTCCACTGCTAATATCTCTTTGGCCTTTAATCCTATTTTTCTGGTTTGTGTGGGCACTGACAGTTAGCTCAAGTTTCAATCAAATCTAGACAAATAGGATTTTTTCCTGCCTTACAGTCGCCTAGTCAGACAGCCAGTGATTTTTTTCACACTGTTCAGAGACTCATTAGACCTTTGTTCAGACTGGCTAAGGCACAGCAAGGATATAGAACCTGCTATTTCATAGTCCACAGTATTTTTCACAGGCTGAAGATTAAGGTTTTATGGGCAAAATGTTTTCCGTTTTATTTGAAAATTAAATCTATGTAATTTGCAACTGCAAAATTTTGACATGTTTTAGAGAATGAAAACATTGAAGTGGGATCTATTTCACAAATGAATTAATTTAATGCCATTCAGTTAATTATACCTGAAATGTTGCTAAGCACTTCAATGCAAAGGACTGAACATTTTAATACTGCATTATTACTATTTCAGTGTATGTTTTCTAATGAATACCCATCAGTCTGCAAAGAAAGAAATTTAGTTTGACATCATTACATGATGGCATACTGTTTAAAAGATACTGAGTAAAACAATTCAATGTGAAATTACCAGTGAATTTAGATATTAGATAATAGAAATATAGATGGGAATAACATCATTACAATACTCAGTACTTGTATTTAATGTCAGTGGGGAGTTAGCTGAGTACTATAAAACACATAGAAAATGGCCAGTCACTTCCACAAAGGTCTTGTCATCTTCAATGATGGAAAGATACCTGATTAAACCAAAATGGAACTGGGCAAGTGGCAGGAGGGGTAAGGTAAATCAGTTATGAGCATTAAAATCAAAATTATTAAGATCTACCTCACTTAAAATACGATTTCAGCCCTGCCAAATAGAGTTAGTACAGTAACAGGTAAATGCATTGTTGACAATAAAAGTCTAAAATTTTTTTGGCTGGTTAACTCTTCTCACACTCAAGCACCTCTTAATGCAAATAATCTTACCCGAGCCAGAGGATGAAATACCCTTCACGGGTCAATAGTGGAAATGCTCTTGAAGCCCAAATACTTCACAATCTCACTGCTGGGGTAAATAAACTAATTTCCAAATTCACTATCAGATCTGGCCCCAGGTGTTTAGTCTGAAGCATGGTGCAGCATCCTTAGCTAAAGTTATATAACCCTTTAATTTGTAATCTTCCTGTGTCAGTCTTCTCCCATCTGTGCACATTCTAGTTACTTGCAAAACCACCTCCACAGACAATGACTTTTTATTTCCCTTGGCCTACCAGAATTTTATGGATCTTCTCCATGTATCATTACTTTGACATACTCATTAGAACTTGAAATGAAACCTATTGAGGTGACTTAACATCTCAGAACAACTGGTGCTTTGGCATTTCACATGTCATATGGGTCGTGACATAATAGCATTTCTAATTATCAGTCACAGAGTGAGATACAAAAATAGTGAGCGGAGAAAGGAAATCCCTGGTGAGAGAACTCAAGGTTAGCACTCTGCTCCTGACAGAACTGAGAAACAACCTCACCCACACGAAAGGCTGGGCTGCTTCTATAGTAATGTTCTGTAATGGTAAGGCACAGAAAGATGTTCTGCCTTTTGTCCTGGATTTCTAATCTCTCATGTATTCTTTCTCTCTTCCTTTGTCACAAGGTGGGTACATTACATTCTATTCTGTACATTCTAGCTCTAAATCCAAGGGTGTATTCTGTATTAAAAAATATAGGTAATGTAACATATGTCTGTGAGTGTGTGTGAGCATCTTGCACACACATGTAGAGATATGAATGACTGGTACAAACATATATTTTTGGTTTATGTAACTGTGTCATGGAAAGAAAAAAGACATTTCTAATACCACAGTGACAATGGCCGGTCAAGGGACAATTTCCCAGCCAGCCACAGGGAAACTATTCACTTGATACTGGACTTCAAAATTTGCAGAACTGGAAAGATTTCAAGGGAGTGCCGTAAGCTTATTGCCTCTAGAAACCCCCCAAAGCCCGGACTGTAATAATTATCCACACTGCAGTATTTGGAGATGTAACAGGAGACACTTTCTCCTGCTCCTGTGCAAAGTACTGAGACACCTGCAATGGAGTTTAATAGTTTCAGCTCCTGCTCTGAGAGCAATAGTCCATGTGGGAAGTGGTGCTAATGGAGTCTGCAGAGAGGAAATGCTTCTCATGTGCTACAGAAAGAAGTGTGATATGAGGTGTTTTCACAGTAGCATCTTACTCTTAAAAAACACCAGATCTAAGTGGACTTAAAATATTGAAAAGAAACTTGAGCAAAAAATATCCAGATCTGAACATGTAAAAGCATTTGATACATTGCAATGTATTTTGTATGTATGCAGACTTTAGCCAAATTCTGTAGTTTGTCTTGCTCTTGGAACTGGACAAAATTCACACAATTTCAGGGAGATGTGCATTAATAATAATCCAGTAATAAAGGTGAAGCTCTCAGGGTTTGTTCTTCAAGTAACTAACCTATTCCATTTCTCAGATGTATATCCGAGCCTGACATTTTGGGCTAAATGTCTGTAGATTACAGGAACGGAATAGGTCCTGCAGTGGCTGCCCTGCTGTCTTGCTGGTTGGTGAGCAGTGTCAGGGTGACAAGCAGCTTATGTGTATTCCCACAAAGTCTCCTGTTCCTGTCCCTTAGCCACCAGCAGCATATGGGAATGCTGGAGGTGGGAAGCCCTCTTTTAAGTACGTGATGTGCTTTGAAAGTTCCTGCAGTGAATCTCTCTGACAAAGTCAGTTTTTACTGTGAGTTTTGTTGTCCTTCTGCTAGGAGGAAGATCATCCAAATTAATGATTCTCAGAAAAATGATGTATCATTTAAATGATATAGAGAAATCCCAAATTTATTCAGATCAATGGGAAAAAGTCCCATTGGCTTAAAAGGGAATACATTTTTCATTTATGATTTTCATAGACCAGCCAAGGATATGGAAAGAAAAAGGGACAGTGTCTCTTAATGGTTGGTTTCTTCTAATATTCTGTTTTATCCATAAAAACTATGTAAAATGGGAATATTAAGAACTCCTAAAGTGTGTTGAAAAAAATCCTCGTGCTGCAATATTCCTGGATGCTGTGACTTCTAGCTTCTGCAAGCAAACCAGAGTTGTACCTTTTCCTGTAACTGGTTAATTGCCTCTCTTCCTCCTAAATTTCCTGGTAGTAACATGTGCCAAATACCAAGTTTCTTGGAACATGCTTAAAAACTTCGGAGTTCAGTTTTGTGGCACCTCTCTAATCAGTAGCCAGGGGACTTTTATGCAGTCAGAAACAGATATGAAAGAATAAATGCAGAGTCAGATCATATCTGATTACTTCAGCAAATATATTAAGAAAATACTGAAAAAATTGCATAATTTCAGGCTCCATTGCTGGTGAATAGTACTATATGTAATAGAGTAAATAGCTAGACTTGTGATGGAAGAAGTAGATTGATATATTTTGACAGTGATACATACTTTAAGGAATTACAAATGTGTTTTTTTGGTGTTTTTTTTTTTTTTTTTTTTTTTTTTTTTTTTTTTTTTAACTTCTGGAAGATGCAAATGGCAGCCCAAGTAGCATTTTCTTAGAAGAAAATGGAATAAATAAATTAATATAACCTAGCTGATATAAACACTGCTCTGATACAAAAAATAAGCATCTAGCCCCATTGTGATGCACAGACATACAGGAATAGACAAATTTTGCCTGGTGTGAGTTTATAATCAGAGAAACACTAAGGAGATGTAGAGAAATTAGAGTTTTTTTCAAATATCCCTTCTTACTGACCAAGTTGGACAGCTGGCACTTTTGAAAATTTCTTTAGCCAGTTAAATGCTTAACACCCATTACAGTAAGACCTGAATTTCTAAATCACCTATAAAAAGGACCTAAACCTGTATCTGTAGGTCTAGCTTAAGTCAGGCCTTTCAGATATTTTAGGTCAATATTTCACTGAACATCTGGATAATAATGAGTGGAACAAACCTGAAGTATCAAAAAAATAAGAAGCCAATATTTCATCTAAAGTCACTTGTACACTGCCGTTCCTGTGCTTAAGCTACACCTTAAAAAATGAGGCACGGTCTCCTAATTTATTTAGAAGTTTTTGCAAATTTTTTTTAGTGATAGTGGCCAGACAGATGTGTGCTAACAAAGATCTGTGTCAGATCCCCTGAATTCCGGACCTTCATCCTAAACACAGGCCCTTGATACTACTGAGAATCCCAATGCAATTTACACAGACACTGAAATTCTAGTGTTAGACACTCCAGTTAGGCATCAAAGACAAATAGCAGCTAGCAAGCAAGTGCTGCTTCCAAAGAGAATAAAGCCCTTTTGAAGGCAACAGAAACTGTCAAAGTTAAATTAAAAATTTAAAATCCATTCTGTGGGATGCTGACACACTAGGCTGCCTGACAGCCACAGAGCCAGAAGTTTCAAAACCCTCTCAAATGCAACTGTAAGTTGCCCATGCTCTGTGTTTCCCCCTCTAACCCAATCAACTTTTATCCTACAGTGAAATATCATCACGCTGCCTATGAACTGGTCTTCTTGGTTGTAAGGAAAAAACCCCATCCTTTTTAAAATATCTTGACTGATCAAGTATTCAGCTAGCTTATGCTTTAGCATGTGATGTATTGATGTAAAAATGATAGACTTTCTCAGAATTTTAATGATTTATTATTGATGATAATGTACTGCTGCATACCAGCCTCTCAAAATGAAGATTTATATGGCCTTCAACATGAAAAAAACACTGCCTACAGTCACAAGAAGTTTTCAATAAATGATTACATGTGTTAAATTTAGGTCTTAGAATCTGCAAGTAGGGTAAAGTGGGGTAATTCATATTGTTTGGATTCATAGAGTCATAGAATGATAGAATATCCTGAGTTGGAAAGGACCCACAGGGATGATCGAAATTCTGGCCCTGCACAGGAAAGCTCTTACACTTCCCTACAATTCCACCCTGTTCCTGAGAGCATTGTCCAAGTGCTTCTTGTGCTCTGTCAGGCTGGTGCTGTGACCACTGCCCTGGGGAGCCTGTTCCAGTGCCAAACACCATCTGGGTGAAATTTTTTTTCCTAATATCCAGCCTAACCCTCCCCTGATACAGCTCCAGCCATTCCCTTGGGTCCTGTCCCAGGTCATAGGGAGCAGAGGTTGGAGCTGCCCCTCCAGAGGGTGTTGAAGCCCTCAATGAGGTCTCCCCTGAGTCTCCTCTTCTCCAGGCCAGCCAGACAAGTGTCCTCAGCTGCTCCTCACACGGCCTCCCCTGCAGACCCTTCCCCATCCTCTTGGCCTCCTTTGGATACTCTGTTAGTTTAATGTCTTTTTTATATTGTGGTGCCCAAAAATGCACACAGGACTCGAGGTGAGGCCGCAGCAGCACATAGCAAGGCAATCGCCTCCTTTTTATTCTGAAAGCACTGAAGTACCAGGGCAAAATATTAAGGATATTAAGCACAATGGATAATACCTGTCTTTCCCTGTGTCCTCCACATTTATACCCACATTTTATACATTTGTGTGGTAACTGACATTTCTGAGTGTGTTTGTTGGAATTCTTTCCTGTTTTACTGACCTCCCCTGTCAAGAAGAAACAGTAGAGTAATAAAGGACAATACTTTTGTTGTCATGAGCAATTTACCATTCATATACCTTACAGAACTCTGAAAGTCAGATGTTTATTGCTTGCTGCTGCTTGTGTTACTCCTCAGCTTGTCTGAATAAGAGATCATGACAAAAATCTATCTATAATTAAGCAAAACCTTCAAGGTATACACTGCTTGAATTTAAAAGGATGCAATGCCTTTATCACTGTCATGCATTCAGTCAAAACCTGTTTGGGACCAGCTCTGAATTGTAAAGTGGACTTTAAAATCTAGATCAGGAGTCTGAAGTTTATTTTGAAGTAATGTGAGGTTATTTGCACAGGATGCCATAATAATTCATGTTATAAAGGATAGAATCAAGCTGTATAAAAGCAATTGACTACTGTTTTCCTACAGGCTAAATCCAACATCTTACAGTTACTTTATGACTTTTTTCATACCACTTCACATGAAATTTGGGAGAAATGAGCTGCAATGCAATACAGATGGGACTAATTAATCTTACATGTAGAGCAATAAATGTGGTACATTATTCTGTATAAGCTTTTATATTTCTTTGACTTATGTGGACTGGAAAGACCCCGTGTTGACAGGCAAGATGTTCCTGGTGTGCTTGCATGGCCTAACTCACTGCAGCATCCAGAATTTTAATCAGCCAGGTGATGAAGACGCGATATGCTGTTGATTTCGACGGGAGTTAAATGTCTGACCAGGCATTAGTCAGAGCCTCTGCACTCGAGTGGGTACGTTTTCATTCATCCAGGAAGCAGCACAGTCTTCTGAGACCTGGTTTCCAGACAAAGGGAGTTCTGACAGAAGTCGGAGCTTCTGATCGCATTTTGAACTCTGCCTGCCCCCAGTGTTCTCTCCCCTTGAATAAGTGGTAGGAGCTGCATCTCACTCATCTGGCTGAACAGTGGCTGCAGTTGCCTTTGACTCGTGTGACTTTAAACAGGACATTGCTAGAAGACTTGAAAAAATAAACTGGACTCCGTGAAACCATCAGTTTTAACTGTCCGTGTGGTATGCACTCCTGGAAACTTGTTAATTCATTAAATAACAAAGCAATTCTCATGCTGACAAAAAAAAAAAAAAAAGCTAAAATTATTTTCAGTTATATATTCTTTATTTTTATTCATTATTATTTAAAAAGTTATGTATTTCATAGCAGGAGCTTCTCACCCTATGGTAAAATGTCTTTCATCTCCATATACAAACTTTTTAAAAGTCTGAAGTTGTACTCAAAGATTTGGGAGTCTTAAGAGCAGCCTCTGCTGATGCATAAGGAAATTGTTTCTCAGTTTTTCCAGTGGAGGTAAGAGTGTTTATTGCCTATCCACAGGAAGTTTGTAAGAACTGTTCAGTGTTTGTATGTCACTTGGAAAATATAAAAGCCTCCACAGATTATAAATTTAAAGTAACTCAAGTAAATAAGAGGATCAGCATTAAAGATATTGGATGCCACAAACAGTATAGCTGAAACCACAATGGTCTTATGGTCCAGCAATAGAATTATGGTACTCTAATAAGATGTCCCTGTCTCTTTCCCCTCCATAATAAATGTGAATACTGATGCATGGCTTGAACCGTTCCCGTTTTCTGACGGCATTGTCCTGGAGCTCAAAGAGCTGGTCCAGGCCGGCCGGACCCCAGGCTGCGCTAGCAGCAGTGTAGGCAGCGAGTCGAGGGAAAGGGATAATCCCTTTGCTCCGCACTGCTTGGATCACCTCGAGATGCCGGGTCCAGTTCTGACCCGCTCAGTGCCGGAAAGACACTGACAAGCCGGAGCAGGTTCGGCAGAGACCATCGAGGTGGCTGGAGCCGGGCTCTTCGCCGAGGAGCATGGTGAGAGGACAGGGGACGAGGGGTGTCGACACCCCTTGAGACACACGAGAGGGTCAGGTTGGGCACGGGAAGAAGGGCCGGCCCCTCCGCGAGGCTCGGGTCCCGGTCCCGGTCCCGGTCCCGGTCCCGCGCCCGGCCAGCCCCCACGGGCCGGCCCCGGCCCCGCCTCTGTTGACGTCACACAGACCGCAGCCAACCAGCGTGCGCGGCGTGAGCCGGGTCCCGCCCTCCCTGCCCTCGCTGCCTATAAAAGCCGCGGCCGGCGGCGGGCGCGAGAGTGGCGTGAGGGGAACGGGACAGAGCGGGATAGGACGGGACGGGACCGGACCGGACGGGACCCGCTCCACTCCTGGCACCGCGGCTCGCCCCGGGCGCCCCGCTGAGCGGGCGCCCCGCTCGCAAGCCGGGATGCTGCTTGTGGCCGCCGGGCTCCTGCTCGCCGTAGCTGCGGGCGGGCGAGGGTCGCCGGCCGGGGAGCAGGAGAGCCCGCCGGGCAGCCGCTTCGTGTGCACCTCGCTGCCGCTGGACACCGCCGGCACGGGCTGCCCGCTGCCCCCCGTGCCCATGCAGGGCGGCGCGCTGCCCCCCGAGGAGGAGCTCAAAGCCACGGTGCTGCAGCTGCGGGAGACCGTCCTGCAGCAGAAGGAGACCATCGGGAGCCAGCGAGAGGCCATCCGGGAGCTCACGGGGAAGCTGAGCCGCTGCGAGGTCGCTGACGGCAAGTCCGCCGCGGGGGCGTGGAAGAACGAAGTGGGCAAGGGCAAGGACACGATGGGCGACCTGCCGCGTGACCCGGCGCAGGTCATCGACCAGCTGAGCCGCACCATGCAGACCCTGAAGGACCGGCTGGAGAGCCTGGAGGTAGGGCCGGTAGGGCAGCGGAGCCGCTTCGCGTCTAGCGGGCACTTGGGGCACGAGTAGTGCCCTAAATCCGTGTGGAGATAGATCCAAACTGGCCCAGCCCTGGAGGCGAGCGGCTCGGTTTGGCTTGTCGTGTTCTCGTGGTTATTTAGCCCCTCTCTTTAATGGTGAAATCCCTAAGGGGCTGCTCTTGAATGTGTTCTCCCACTGCATGGGGAGAGATTACGGTTTCCCTGCTTGTCACCAGCTTAGCTTCTGTATTAATAACGTGTAAATCTCTCTTTCTGGGGATGTGACTTCATGTGGTTTGAGGTACAAAGCTGACGTCTTGGGCAGTAAGACCTCGGCATATGGTGCTGAACAGACCAGTGGATGTGAGGAGATTGTACTGGGCAGATGGTGCAGATAAGATGACGTACTCAGGACTGACACAGAATAAAAAGAACCCGAATCTGTGCACCTCTGAACAGGAAGGGGATTTGGTCCAAGCCCACCGATAAGTGATTTCCATTAGGCTTTGGACAGTGCCCGTGGTTTGAGTGCTGCTCATGCAAATGTTTCATAGAGAGGGTTCTCACAGGATTTGTGCAGATGTTTTGCTTTTCACACCCTGAAAGCCTCTTGTGTGCTCCTGCTGTCCTCCAGTCAGTGCTGATGTGAGGATGGAGTAGCTTCCAAAAAGCTGTTCTGTGAGTGCTGCTTTGCAAGTGCAGTTTTGAATGAGCTGTTAGTATTATATCCTTTTATTACTATTGCTGTCTTTCTGAAGCATTCTTTTTAGCATTGTAGAAGAGAAACTCCACTAGAGTAACATGGTAGGTGGAAATGTGGTTTTTTTAGTATCTTTAAAGATACCAGTGTTATTTGAGAGTTTGAGGTGGCTCTTTTTTCAGTTTGAATAACAATACTTTCACTGGTTAATACTTAGATTGGTCTAAAGAGCATCTTACTTTGGTAAATCTGCTTTCAGAGTAGCTTAATTTTTAATCTAAAATGAAGTGATAGTTTTTGTTTACTTATGTTGGCCATGTCAGTAACAGTAAGTAAAGCAAAAATTGACCGATGTGCCACATGTATGCATACTAATAGAAATACATCAGACCCTGCTCCCTCCATTGATTGTATTGAACTTAAATGTGTGAAGACTCCTTCATATAAAGTGCTGAAAGCCTCTAACAAAAGTGCCCTTTTGTTTCAGGACCTGCTTAGCTACAGTGCTGATAAAAGCACCAGGCATGACAAATGCTAAAAAGCAATACCTCTTCTCTACTTGCTGGAGAGCTCCATGATCTTTCTTTCCTCCTTTGAACCGGGAGCGTATCTGCATTTCACAGTTTCTGTTTCAGGAATGACGATTTTTTTTCCCCTTCTGCTTTGCCCTTAAGCACCAGCTCCGAGCCAACGTGTCCTACGCAGCCCTGCCCAGTGACCTGCGGGAGATGCTTCAGCGGCGGCTCGGCGACCTGGAGCGCCAGCTCCTGAGCAAAGTGGCTGAGCTGGAGGATGAGAAGTCTCTGCTTCACAACGAGACCTCAGCCCACCGGCAGAAGACGGAGACAGCCTTGAATGCATTGCTAGAAAGAGTGTCTGAATTAGAGAAAGGTAATTGCTCGGTATCTAAATGCTTCCCCATCCTGATTAATTTTGTTTACTCCTTCCTTCCAGAGCAGTAGACTAAATGTGGGCCTTGAGGGAAACGCTATAAGGTACCGGACTAAATAGTAGGTGACAGTGCAAATACTTGGATTCTCCTTTTTCTTTTGTCTCAGGCTTCTTGCTTGACAGGCAGTTGCCTGGCTTTGGCTTCCTGTCTCTTAATTTGGCATGTGTGGGTGGCTAGGATGAAACTCTTAGTGTTTGTGGGATGGAAAGATCTATAAGGAGGCAAGTGGGGATAGGAATAAGTATGGCATGGGTGTAAATAGCTACATAATGTCAAGCATGCATCTGAGTAGAGCTGCCTTTATTTGGACTGAAAGTCATATGGGCTAAATTTAATTAGCACAACTACCTTTGATGTAATGAATGGCATTTTATACCAGCTTTGTTTCCTGCTGCTTTGGAAGTACTGATTTCCTTTTGTTACTGGTTATGAGTTTGGGTAACTGCAGATACTTCAATTGTGCTCTATTCTAAACTTACAGCCTTCAGAGTTTACAGTAGATTACATATGGTCCACTGGGGGACACTCTTGTAATCCTAGTCATTTGTTCTGATTCTTGGCTTAATTATTAATCTGCTTGAGTAGAATCTGTTTATTTGAATTACAAATGTCTGTGGAAGTACCTAAAGCACAGAACTCTTTCTGTATTGACGGAATACACGTACAGAATGGACGGGAAAGGGCTGGAGTTGTAGTAAATATCACTGCCCAATCCCTAAATGATTTTCCAAGGTGAATAAATCTCTGCCTAAAAACAGCTTAATGGACGTGCCTTCCTAATGGAACAAACGTGCATATCTCATGAATTTAGAAATGCAGCCTAATGGACCCGTATGTGTAACACTGTTTCTATTCTTTCTTTTGAAAAGAGTCAAGGAGGGGATAGGGAAGGAGGAAGGTGATTTTCTCTGGCTCTGTCTTTTAGTATTTTCTGAAAGCCAAGATAAAGCCTAACCTGCAGCTAAAGTTATGGAGAATTAGTGGCCTGCTAATGTCTTATGAGTCAAGTATAGATAGTCCTTGTCTCTGAAAGATGTTACTCATATCAGAAGGAGAGAGTGGTGGGAGAACAAGAATGTGTCATTCAGTTAGGCTAAAAATAACCTGTTCCCACCTTTATTTTTTGTGTGGGGAGTGAGGGCTGTCTTAAGTCTCCGGGGAAATGAAGAATTTGGGACAGGAACCAAGACACAGCCTTTCTTTTACTTGTGTAATTTGTTCTCTATTACTGTACAGCTTAGCTGTTCTGGTTCCTCTGCCAAATCAAAGTGAGAGTAATAATAATGAAAGAACTTATTTTTTTTTGTGTTTTAAATGCAGACAATATTTGATCTGGCCTCATTTGAAAATAGTATTTCTGTTGTGCCTTTATTTAAATTGTAGCATTGTTTAGCATTTCTTCCCTACAACTAACTAGAGTGTCATAAGCTCCTCATTGTCCTGAGACTAAATAGAGTGAAAAAAAACCAGCTTTATTAGGTGACACTGTAAGCTTTGGATTTTATCTGTAGTTGTGACAACTGTTTTAGTTACCAATGGGGCAGAAGAGTTTAAAACTTGTACACCTGTTGTGGTTCCCAAAGTTTTCTGTTAATTCCTTCACTGATTGTCTCCACTGGCAGCAGAAGAAAATGCAGTAGAAAAAGCAGGGGGTGTAATCCTGCAAATAGTAGTGCTGGGACTTCAGTGTGGTTCCAGCTTTGCTGGAGGTACAAACAGTTCATTTACTTCATTTAAACTACTTTCTCTATCTCGGGAGGGGAATAATAATATTTCTTGCCCATCTAACCCGAAAATAATTGCTCTTTTAATGGGATATGTTTCTGTTTTTTCTATGTGAGATTGGTTGTAGCAGCCTAATGGAGATTGTTCCATATTAATCCTAAGACCCTGGTGTTTATTTGCTTACCATTTAGAACATTTCAGGTCTCTAAGGTTTCTCAAGAGAGATTCAAGCAAAAGAGAAGCTTTTTCTTCTCCCACCCCCTCATTCTGTGAAAAATGCAGCCAAAACACTTCAGTTGCTTCTGAGAAGGGGAACTGAGAGAATGCCAATGATTTAAAAAATTCATATGAGGATTGTGACAACCTTTTGTGACAGCAGCTTTCCATTTGGACTGGAGTGTGAAGTTTGGCAAGGGGATTGAATTTGTTTCAGGAATATGAGCAAAGGAAACGAATGAGACTCAGAAGAGCAGGCTGCTAAAAAGTTGAGGGTGACATTACTACAGAACTGTGGGGTTTAATTTGTGGCACAATGTGGGATTTATTTCTTAATATGTCTAGAAAATTACTTATGAGCATCTACATTAACTACATGGTAGAGTATTGCAACTTGAGAAAGTTTTGGTCTTGAGGGTTCTCAATTTTGTAAGCATGTCTCAGAATATCTCACTCATTTCTATCACCTTTTTAGAAAAAGCTAAATAATAATTTCTGCTTTTATATTAAATCAAGTGTCTAATTTTCCTATAATTCATAGCTTGATACTGCATTTTTAATTGTTTAATTTTTAATTCACTTTGAACTCTTCAGATCTTGTCCTGTTCAGTTGGTGGGACAGAAATCAGTTCTACTGAATGTAGCTGCTTTCTGGACTATGTCAGTGTAGTCTTATTTCAAATCTGCTGCTCAAAATGCAAGTGTATTAATCTGTTTATTAGCCTGAGATCTTAACACAGGGATGCTGCTTGGGTAGCAGGAGTGGGGAAAG
>WAAG01070885.1:1345-11969 GCA_013390105.1 Tichodroma muraria | reverse complement strand
CTTGCAATTGAATTCAAAGGACTTAAGTCTAGGTATTTGCACAAATTGTAACAATGTATGTACTATAGTCTCACAAAACCTGATTAATGAAAACAAAGTTTACTTTGTCTTTGCAGTGCTGAATAAAGATGCTTCATTATTTGTAGCTTATTCTTCATGTAGCACTATATTTTGTAACATCAAATTTTAAGTGTGATTTTATCTATAACAATAAAAAACTAGGGATCTTTAGCACCATGTTTTATTCTATTTAATATGTTGTCCACTAACAGACTAGTGCACAACTACACCTACTGTTCAGATGTACGAATATTTTATAAAGTAGACAATCCTTTCGCTTTCGTCCACAATACAATTTCCATCACCCATGTAAGTGTAGATCAGTATGATTCCAGTAATCATTCTAACTTTAGAAAATACATCCCAGAAGACCAAGACACAGCCCAGATTTCCACAATCAAAACCATTATGTAATAAAGAAATCATAATGAGAGCCTGAAAGCAGTCCTTGTTCACAGTGTTGGTGCTACATGAGATCAGGGCTTGATTTCTTTCTCAAGAATATCTTCCCGAATTCATGAAGGAACAGGCCAAGCTGCAGACTGAAGACCTCAATTTCCCCTAATTCCTCAATTTCATTCATTGCTCCTGCTATTTAACACATTATTCCATGCATCCCAATATAGACTTCACTTGAAACAGAGTTTTACTTTTAAAAGTTTAACTAAATTAGCCTTTTCTCCTTACACCAATGAGAATTTATTCAGCTCTTCAGAAAGTAGATATTTGCTTGAAGGCTATTTTGTAATACTTGGAAAATTTCTTAATAACTGAAAAAATCCAGCACGGGCAAATAGATGGATAATTACCGGTCAGCTTTGATCCTTGCCAGCAGAGGTTCAAGCCAGCCTACTGTACATTCACAATGAGCATCTAAGAAGGTGATGACCTGGCCTTTAGAAGCAGCAGCCCCCTTTAATCTTGCTCTAATCAATCCAGAACGCTGTTCCATTCGAATCACATGAACAGGTACTTTTAATTTTTTCACATAACTCTCCAGTGGTCTTTTCAAGAAGTCTGTAAAGAATGATCAAAACAATCAAAAGTGTTAGTTATGTAGTTCAGCTTCTTTTTTTAAATTGATTTGAATTAAGACACATTTTCCCTGTTCTTGTCTATCCTTTTTCTACTTTCTCAGCTAGTTTTGTCTACACTTCACAATATTCCTTTCCACTTCTCCCAAGTGTTTCACTCAATAGGACAGAAAGTTCTTCCTCCTCTTCATTTCTTCGTTACGGAAAACACAAAAAGGAAGAGGGTAGAACACCTACACAAGACCCAGGTGGGATTTGCAAGTTTTTACTGCGGAGAAGATGTGATACTTATTTTCAAAAACATGCATAAATGCTCTTGGACATAACACTTCTTTACGAAGCAAATACAGAAATGGTTTGACTAGCTGCATATAATGAATTGCCTCCTACAGTAATGCAACTTACAGATAATTTCTTCATGAGAAGTTTAAAACACAAACTGACTTTTCAATTGTGCTTTCTCTAGGGCTTTCTGGCTAATATTTTTTTATTAGATTATCACTATAACACCTAAAAAAAAAGATAATAAACTATACATAAATGAGAATCTGTAACACCAACAAATCTCAACATAGCATGAATTATGAAGAACAAGTTATCCAAAATACAACAATCAATTACCATATACTCAGATACTCAAAATAACTTGCACTGCAAAGAGCTATTGGGTTGTGATGATTGGGTGACGAAGGAAGAACAAAGAAGTGAGGGAGAGTGCAATGGACAGACACAGAAACAGACTTCTGCAATAACTCACAGTTTCTAAATGTATAAAAAAGGCAAAATAGTCTTATTGCACAGCTAAGGAATATTAGATTGTACACTCAAAGCACGTGGGAGTTGAAAGCTGCACTACAACAGTGCATGGCCTGTAGTAGGATTTCACATAAGGTAGAAAGTACCTCATACAAAAATAAGTGTGATGCTGGAAAAGTGGTGGGGAGAAAGCTCGGCATGAACTCTTAGTGACTCTTTTGTAAACCTCAAGAGGCAGGGCTGACTTGAAGGTGATTACCATTGCTTACCACTTCTCCAGATGAATTAGTTCTAATTGCCTTCTCATTTTTTTTCTGTGCATTGTTGGGCTGCCACTAAAACCCACAGAAGTAAGTTCTGGCATGTCTTGAAAGCTAAACTGTTAAAAGTACATAAGAGTTTGATGCATCTAAATATTTGTCTCCAGAGAAACTCAAAGCAAGTTAATTCTTATTTTTCATAGGAATAGAGACTCAAATTAATACATGCTTCTTAGTACAAACCAAGTGTATGTTGAACATTTTGCAAGGATTTTGGGATTTAGCACAGAGATCATGACTGAGTCTGTAGCAAATATAGTCTCATCTCTTTGCAGTGTAGCTTTCCAAAGCCACTAATTTAAAAAAAAAAAATAGTATCATAGCAATGTTTATAGCTTAATGTATACATGATATGCACAGAGAGAGTGGGCAGCATTTCTCTCTATGCTCACCATCTGAAGAGCAAGTCACACAAATCAACATGTTTCTCTGCACATTTCAGGTGTAGTACTGATAAGCTTTTAAAGTAGTTCCATCCACTTTAAACTTAAATGAATTAATATGGGCTGTGCCTTTGGTTCTTGAATGCAGTTACATTAACAGAACGATAAAATTCTGTCAGGGGGAAGAGAGAAAGATTGTAATAATAAAACTGCAGCCAGTCAAGAACATGCATAAAACACAAACTTACATTACAGAAATTCATGCTCAATGTATTGCATATGAAAATCTTGAGTCCTGAGTCCTAGCTAAATTTTCTCAGTAAAATACCTAAAATTTCAGTTTATCAAGTACTTGTAACTTCTTTTTTGTCTAAGAAAGAATGAGAGATGTGCACAGTATTTTCATTACAGAGGGGAAAAGGTTAAGAACAGTCCTTCCCATGTTTAACCATGTCCATAAGAACATTCTTATGAACTATCACCTTGTTCAAGATTTCAGAAGGGACTATTCCCAGAAACAAAACATCATGGCAGACCTCCAGTAACTGTGTCCTTAAAATATCACTAGAGCTTCAGCAAAATATGCAGAAAAGATAAAGCTTGATATCTCATCCCTATGAAAGCATAGTAAATAATTCAGGCATTGAGATTTCCAAAGTTTCTCTTCTACCAGCAGTTAGGGTAAAATGCTCAACTCTAAGCAGCTATTTTCACTCCAGAACACCCTCTCCAAGAGAAACACACATCCCTTACAAATTGCTCCCTTTGTTCAAGTAGCAGGAATCTAGCTTTTTTGATTAGTCATGCATTCAGAAACTAGTAATAGATTCTTATAAGGTAAGACATGATTTTTTCCCTTAAAGAAAAAAAAAAAAAACACACAAATATTTGAATAATCTTTTAACGAATGTAATACATTTTGGCCTAAAAAAAAAATCATGATAAAGCCATGGAGATGATTTTTTATACAGACCTATTGGTCATACTAAATTCTGTATTGAACACCGAGATAAGAAGTTTTATGCATTATAGAGTCAACTGCTTATAAGTGACCCAGGATTAGAGCTGACTAATTTTTCAACACTGCTTCATACACTTCCAACAGAGAGAGATTTGATAACATTTTTAAAAAAAACAAACATCTCCACAATACTTCTAATTTGGAACAATAAGAATTCATGTCACTTCACAGGTATAACTACAACTCTTTTTTATAGTTATATTCTTTCTATTGGTTATTGTGGTGAATAGTGGTGGATATTTTTTTCAAGCCTTTTCTCTGACAAAAGGGCGTTTTGTTTTACCTGGGACTGAGAATCTTCTGTGGAAGTAGCAGAACTATGGAAGCCAAAAGAGCAAATATATTCAGTTCAAGTCAACTAAGTGCATTAGTTGAAAAATACCTTGCCAATTCTATTACCAAGTCACACTGACATGAATATAAATGAAAAATTAGGTTTCAAGCATTTATTTTCTTATACTACAATAAAAAAAAAAGGTTTATAATTTTTATAGGCATACAAACATGTTTTTTTAAGAAGTATGAATATTTTTGTAAGTATTGTTGGCAGGATTTAGTTGCTTTGACCTGTATCTCTGTAGCTAAGTTCTGCAGATGCGGTCTATCCTGATGCAATTTGGCTACCACACCTGTCTATTGGGTCCTGACCTAGTCTGAAGTACCAGCTGATCATGATTTCTCTTGTTAACTGTTTCAAACTACTTACCAAAGATCAATATTTAAAAACTAAAGCTGCAGTTCTGATCAGTAACTAGAGAACGTTACAGATACGTCTTGTTTCTCCAACGCGTTTCTTTTGGGTGTAAATAAATTAATGCTATTATGCAAATTCATTCTTCTAAGAGCATGACACTAGCAGGTACAAAATGTGCTTCAGGCAGACTGAATGCTTACTTTATTCCAATTAAAATGACTCTGATGTTAGAATTCAATATACAGTACTCAGGGTGAACATTGTCTTTTTCTGGAAAAGTACGCTGTTTTAATTCAACACAAACAGAATGCTTAAGTAGCAAGCACAAACCCTTCACATCTTTAGGCATCGTACCCTTCTGTTTTGTTTACTGTAAAAGCATGCTTGATGGAACCATAACAAGTTCTTGGAAAACAGAACAAAAAAACCCCCCTCTCAGTACTTGTTGAAAATAACAACAAATAAAAGATGCCTAAGTGATCTGAAGATAACAGGCTTCAAAAAGAAATACTGGAACAGGTTCCGTAACACCACCAAAGAAAGTATGAAATGTTCTATCTTTCAGCCTGGAATTAAGTTAATTTTATTACCAAACCCAGAAACAGAAAATTTATCTACAGAAAGCCACATGCTTTTTTAAGTGGACTATAATTCTGTGAATCACAGTGAGGACATCTTATTGCTACATTGAAATTGATTTTTTTCTAAAACATAAATTGAAGAGGCAAAACATAAGTAATATGATGTCCACGTATTCTAATATTAGCTTGCTCTTTATTTCTAGGTCATACTGAAAGCTGACCTGTCACAAATAATAATTAGCACTGATTTGAGTTAGTGCCAAGAACTGTTTTGATAAATAAAATGTAGAATTTTTACAGAAAGGTTAAAAAACTACAAAAAACCAAGGAGTATAATTACAAGTGCAAAAAGCAAAAATTTGACGTTGTGCCTTTGTAAAAGCAAAGGATCATGCCTCTCATTTAATCTGGAACACGTTTCTGTGGCACTTTGCATAAGCATTTCTCCTCTGCTGCCGGAATGTAATTGTATTTAATGCGTTTGTTCTTTCTTCCAAATTGCCCTGGAATCTGCTGAAGCACTTACGGTTAGGTAAAAAAGGAAAAGCAAAAGCAAGCAAGAGTGCCCAGGAGAGGAAAGGAGCAGAGACAAGTGCAAACACAACCCGAGTGCGCGTGCTGCGGCTCCTCAGGAAAGCGCGGCTGGCCTCAGGATGGGCTCTGTCCCGGCTGCTCCACAGGCCGGGACAGCACTGCTACCGCGGTGCCACGCACAGCCTGAACGAGCAACTTGGCATATTGCCTACCACCTTCGTGGCAGAGCAAAGCTCCACTTCTAACGCTCTTCAGCTCCAAAAGCTCCTGTTAACCGTGGGACGTTCCTAACTGTCCTAAAACGGCCTGTTAGCCACTGCAACCCGCGTATCGCAGGGCAAATCCAGCGCCTCTCCTCATACGCGCAGATCTTGGTAGGACCTTGTCATCTGGACAACTCAGACATCTTTCTCTGAAGCTGGAATTACCATAGGAAGCAAAATGTGCATTTTGCGTCACTGGAATGAGAAGCAACAGGCTGAGATGTCAGCCTGCTGTAAAACCGTTCTACATCTGACACGTAGGAATTCCTTCCGATACAGGCAACAGCCGACAACTGGTGACTGTCAAGACTTTTTCTCTAGTGGCTTACTAGCCATTGGTTCTAGTAGAAATCTTTCAAAATAGAAATAGAGGAGGAAAAAAAGGAGGGTCAATATAAAAATATAGACGTTTTATTTAGTAAACCTGTACTGCCCTCTCGCCTCCATTCGCCAACACAAGGAAAAAAAGTACTTCATAACCCATGCCATCATGAAATACTAAGCAAAGAACAAGCCAAATATCAACTATTAGTCAAAATTAAAGTATTATAGAGAATATTATTTTTATTTCTAATATACTGCACTTTAAAAAACTACAAAGATTAAAATCTATATAATATTATTATATTTTACAATAAAAATCAGCTTCAAGTTTAGTTTACTACACATGGTAAGTTTCATTCTGTAGCATGGAGTTTCCATCTGGAGCACCATTTATTAAGAAATGGAACCTCTTGCAGCACAGAAACTGAATTTCAACTTCTTGTGAACTGAATAATTGAAATTGATCCCTCTGAATACCAAGCCTAAGAGTGGCAGTGATAGTAAATTGAAATGTGTGCAACGGAGTTGCCTTTGATATTATTCACCAGGTGATTCAAGTATTAAATGCCCTCAAGCTGTATGAATGTGCTGAAATTCTAAATGCAAACCACTAAAACTGTAATAGAATAAACCCCCTAGCAAACACAAAGTCCAGACAGATGAAGTTACACCAGCTTTCAGTTCAGAACGATCCACCTGTATTTCAAAATGGGCATCGCTCCCTCTGCCTTCCCCTGTCCCTGGTGCCGTGTTTTTGCTAAGGAGGGCTTAGCCCACGTCAAGTCACCTTCGGTTTTGGAAATACGAAGAGCAGCAAGTTACGCGCTGCTGCTGTCCTCACCTCTTTCGCTGGCGTCGTCGACGAGGACGATCTCCTCCAGCATGCGCCGCGGGGAGCGGTTTATCACGCTGTGCACGGTCCGCAGCAGCGTGCTCCACGCCTCGTTGTGAAACACGATGACAACGCTCGTCGTGGGAAGGTTGTCTGCGTACACCTTCGTTTTACACCTAGAAACCAAATTAAAGCAGGTATTTTTGTAAAGGTCAAGCCTTCAGTTGGAGCTGCAAGTCTGAGGTTTCTCTCTTGAGTATCACTACTAACATCCCTGATATATCAATTTTATGCAGAGTGCGACAAAGGAGCACACAGTGCACATTTTATACATGCTCAAAGTGCTATGAAGTTCAGCAAATTAAAAGAGAATTATATTCACTTTCCAAAGTTAGCATAGAAAATCATAGGTTTAGCTCTCCTAAGAGCATATATAAGGCATTCACGTAAACTATGACATATGCTTCAAGCAACCCCACATGCAACCAAAATTTTTACATTCTGCAATGCTATTTAAAATAAAATGATGTTTTATCTTCTAGAAAAATCAATGCACTGTACACAAAGTACTGATCACAATTCTGAAGAAATTCCAATTCTGCTCTAAAAAATAACCACGCAAAGGTAAGTGTTCTCTGCATAGACCTGCTCCTCCTGCACATTTAAAAATGACAGTTCCATATGTAAGATTTGATGTTATTAATCCTTTAAGAATCAAAATTAAAGAGATATATGCAGATCTCAAACAAAAGGAAAACACCAAGGTGGAAAAAGAAATATATTCAACGGAGCTCCATTCCAAAAAAAGGCTTTTATTAGATCCCAGATTGTTGAGTCAGTTCACTGTAATGTAACCCGATCTAAATGCCACAAAAACACATTAACAAGTATTCACGACTATCATCATGAATACTAACAGCATTCATTAGGATGCTAACATTAGCATCCTAACAGTAGCACTGTCCAAGGGCTTGAGAAGTATAGAGTGCACATCCTCTACCCTAAATATACAAAAGCAATGCTTAAGGAACAGCCTGCCAATACAACAGGATCACGGTGTCAGCACCCAGTACCATGCCAAACAGAGACACCAGGAATGTCAGCCAGAACTAGGCTCCCAACATCAATATTTCATTTGCTGGATAACTCATTTAGCCAGATCTCTTCTCAGAGCTGCCCTCACAGCAAACCAGCATTTCGTCTCTGAGGTGGTGGCAAAAGCCCAGTGTGCACAGACATCTCAGAAAGGACCAGTAAGTCCATGTGCAAATGAAGAAATATCTGGAAGGGCTTCTGTGAAATTGTTTCTGAGAATTGAAGCAGTTGGATCAGGCACTATCTGCCTTCAATATTATACCTACTTATTACACAACTATGCCAAATTTAATTATTCATCACACTGAACTCAACATTATAAAATCTTTATGGAAAGGTCCCATATCTCTCTATGTTATCCTGATTTATTTCACACGTAAAAAAAACTTGCAAAGCATGCCAACTGAAAAAGCTACTTCTTTGGTATCCCTCGAAAAATAAAACAGCTTTTCACAAAAACACTATGAATATCAGATGAAAAATTCAATCATAAGCCAAATAATTTTATCCCCATGTTTGCCACTTGTTCAAGTCTACTTTGCTACTTTAAACTTAAAATGTTTTATTCCTTCTGCTGCACTACTCCCTAGACCAGAAAATAATACAAATCCACCAATTGCTCCTCTACTTTTTGGCAGAATATTTGTATAAAAGTCAAGAGAAGCCTGTGAGCAGTTCCCTATGAAAAGCAGTAACAATGTGTTATTCACCAGGAATATCACGCTGGGATAGCCACAGGATCTACTATTGTAGTATGAAATCTCTCATCTTCAGCCTTGCCTTTTATCATGGTTTTACAGAAGATTTTATTTTACTGAGCTCAAATCAATGAACTGGTATAAACATCAGCCAGGTGATCAGGGACTACAATGTTTATACAGCATTACACTGCCTGAAGTATAAATATATCAAAACATTTGAGAACTGCCGTTGAGGGGGAACCTTTTAGCACTAATAGGAAGGCTTACAGGAATTTTTTGGGGACCCCCCTCCACACTGCAAGGCATTGCTCCTGCTCTGTCCTGCAGAAGGTGAATCTCCACCTTGCCATAGTGAAACGTGGCTATCCTCACGCCCAGAGATCTGCCTTTCCTGGGCTAACAGCTTAGGAGTGACCCTACACTGGCACTTGGTTGCTGGCTGGGTTTAACCATGACACTTGTTTACCAACATGTAAAAGGCTGCCAGGTGTAACAGGAGTGGTTCCATAAAAAAACTGGCTTGGCATTTTTGAATGCTATTCCTAATAAAGCGCTTGATGTGAAATTATTCTGGAAAGATTCATTGATGCAGGCAAGACAAATGAAAGGGTTGAAAGTATGAGACCTGGTTTTTAATATTCTTTTACCTGCCCTTCTATATATACCTTTCAGCTATATTTGTACAAATTGCTATGAATACATACAAATAAAACCTCCTGTTTTTAATTTTGAAAACACTAGTAACTCCTTCCCCCCCAGGAATATATTGCTGCAGAACATAAGAAAAATAAAATAGAACACTTGATGCCCATGATTAGACATTAGCCTTCTAAGGAAACCTCATGTTTTATTCTATTAACAAATATTTATATTAAGAATTCTTTTTGTCTTTCATTTGAAAACAAATTACCCCAGAAAGGAGTACTATAGAATTTAAACTAAAGCATTGGCTTCAACTAAGTTATGCAACATTAGAAGCAGAATAGAACCATGAGGGGTATGACACACAGGCTAAGAATTAAGGACAATTTGAATTTCAATAAGCTACTAATACATTATGTTCCTTTTGTTGGATCATGCCTCAAACAATTTTAAAATTGAGTGCATAACATTAAGAAAGCATGCCATCTCCAGTAATTTAATGAAGACTCCAAACAGCAGCTGAGAATGTCTACTCTTCATGGAATGCATCATCTTTTCCTTCATCTACAGCATTCACTATGCAAACTCTCAGCTAATGTGACTCAATGTACTATTTAGATTGTAGAAACTCCCCAAAACCATCATATATTTTAAATACAGAGACTTCCGTCCTATTACCTAAAGACACAGAAAAAGAATAGGCCAAATTGTTAAAATTTGATCAAAGTGATGGAGCTTGTCTTCCCAAGTCGCTGTTACAGGCGATGGAGCCCCGCTTTCCTGGAGATGGCTGAACACCTGCCTGGCCATGGACAATGCTGCATGAATTTCTTGTGTGTGTGGCTTTTCCTTTCTTGATTAAACTGAATATCTCAACCCACAAGTTTTTTCACTTCCACCCTTCATTGATTCTCTCCCTCAGCCCTCTTGTGGGGGCAGTGAGCAAGTGGCTTCATGGGGCTTAGTTGCCAGCTTAGTTGCCAGCTGGGGTCAAACCGCAACAGAAATAAAGTGGAAAATTATATAGGAAATAGAATTAAAATTATCAAAGATTTTTAATGCCCCATTAAAATCAGATGTGAGAAAAAATAATTAAGTTTATCACCTAGGCTTTTTAAAGCTGTTTTACAAACACACAACTACAAAGACATGACTCTGCTCTGAATTTTGTAAGATGCTCAAATTTACTCTTCACAGAATTTCATCCCCTTGCAATCTTGCATCATATATTCAGAATATTGAGTATTGCACTCTGGTCTGGGGCCTTCAACATAAGGATATGCACTTGTTGGAGCAAGGAAAGCCACAAAGATGACCCGAGGGTACCTCTCCTACACAGACAAGCTGAGAGTTGGGGTTGTTCAGCCTGGAGAAGAGAAGGCTC
>WAAG01070878.1:65731-75754 GCA_013390105.1 Tichodroma muraria | reverse complement strand
CATAATTCACACAGATACAATAGAGTTAACACACCCCCATCAACTGGACTTCGTTGCAGTTCTTGGTAGCAAGAACTGCCAGCTCCCAGAACTTCCAAGTCAGCTCTGTACTTCATCTCCAAAATTACCTGCTGCACTGACTTACCACACTGCCTTGAATACCTCACCTTCACCTTTCCTGATTTAGTGTGTAGAATTAAATTTGACATGCAGACATCTGAGAATTACTGTTTCCAAGGCCATCATTTACTTCAAGGCCACCATAACTTCATGTCCAGACATTTCCCCTAAGCTTAGCAAGGAATCCATCTTTCCTGACTTCCAGCTACTAAGAACAAGGCTACATTCAACACCTAATTCAAAAGCCCCTTCCAGAAGGATACGCAAGCAGTTGTACATGTCCTGAAGGGGCTTTTCATCAGCAAACAGTCGGGACTGGACCAACTGATGGATAAAGTTGATCTGCATGCTGTGAACCAAGGCTCGACCATCTTTAGCAAATGAAAAATAAGTCGCATTAGCCATCAGGAAAGTAGGTACTTAAAATAATTCAGTAAATTGATAAATTAAAAATTAAAAGGATACAAATGTACCAAGCAATTTCCATACCAGGTTTTATAACAAAACAACAAAATTCTTGGTTTACTCTGGAAATGGCAGTCATTTTACTACACTGTCACTGTATAGCTTCGTTAAGGTATTACTAGTTTATAAAGCAAGGTCAAAACAGGATAAGTATATATACTTCATTCTCCTAAGTGGTGATATGCAGAAAACCCAGCATAAACAAGACTTATACATGTCAGAGGCAAATATCATGTTAAAAACAAAGTGTAAAGATTTGATTTTTTCTTTACCACCAGTTTCCTTGTCTTCAACCAAAATTTCCAGCTTGAGAAGGCGCCAGGGGATGTCAGGGTCATCACCCATCACTGTCAAGGTGGCCTCAAACTCACCCTCAACTCGGAACTTCACACGGCCATTGGCTAAGGAATACAAGAATGTTTTATTCCACTCAGTCTCCTAAGATGCCTGAAAAACAACGGTGTGGTAGCTCCTGGCACTCATAATGGATTACTTCCCTATCATTTCTGCTCTGTTGCTTACGTTTCTGTGCAACTGTGAACATTTTACAGTCTGTAACAGTCCCAATGTCAATAAGCAGGATAGAAAGATGTACAAACTGTCCTGAAGCTAACTTGTTAGATCTGTTAACTTGTTAACACTTGTGCTTCTGTAATACAGAGTAACACTAAGTTGACTACCAGCCTGACAAACAAAACATCTGGCTGAAATATTCCTATTCTTTGCTACTATCAACAATGAATGCTTTCAGCAATATTCAAATGACATTCAGAACATGGATCTCAGCCCAGGCTGAAATCTAGCCCTGAAAACACACCTTACTGCAGAGCATTTATTCAATATTAGAATATTATAAATTCATTTTCATGTGAGGAAGATAATCTTTTGCAGAACTTATATATATACAACAAGCAAAGTTTATGCACATTATTTATCTAATTGACATATACATCCTCACATCTCTGTGAACACTGCTATCTGTTTCACAAATTGGGTGCAAGGACTTTAAAACTATGCAAGCAAGGTCATAAAAAGAATGAGAGGCAGAGCAAACAAGTAAGTACAAGTCCTTACTCTGACATGCAGGTCAACCTTCTCAATCATTTAACAAACCACATCATATAACCTTACAATTAAAGACATTTAGAAATATTCCTGCAAAAATTTTAACCATTTAACTTAGGAAGTTTCATTTTCAAGAGCACCCCAGACATGCCCTTAAAACAAGCCACACTCAAAACAGAAAATAGTCATTGAAATGTTTAGCTAACTGAAAACTCTTAAGAGCTCAGACATACTATTCGTATATCGTTCATATATACTTCCGTTAGACAAAAATACCTCTAATACTGATACTGCAAGCACTCACACAGGGGCTAGAGAAAACTAGCACTAAGATTCTTCAGAAACAGCTTTGATCTAAGTCTGTGGGGAATGGTTTACAAATGGCTAACCTTGTCTAGGTTAAAAGCATGGACTAGGTCCATTCCCACCCTATTCTCTGTGAATCTGCAATAACCCAGTCCAGTTTATAGCCATCCTTCCCGTATAAAAGGTTATCTTAATGTTTACCACTACTTGGGCTAAATGAAAACAGAGATCTCAAAACAGTTTAAGAGATCCGGCACTGTGGTGAGCCACTGAACAAAAGGCATGCATAAATATGAACAAATTCTGTGCCTGAACATGAATATGAAAACAGCTTAAAAAAGCAACATTAAGTGACTTGTTTAAAATCAAGTTCAAAGAGTTTCTGCAGAAAGACCTAACAATTTAACTAATTTTAAAATTAAATTAAGATAAAGTAGCCCAAAGACTGTTTCACAAAACATTTGCTGAAAGAGCAAGAAAATGTCTAAAATTGTTTGGCATTACCTGCGCAGGATTTCTTCTTGAAAATAAATAATACTTCAGCAATTTTATCAGTGCTCTCATTTTTTAAACAGGGAGAATAAAAGAAAAATACATATTTTGATGTCATACAGAGACAGGATCCCAGTCTTAATAGATGAGGCATCCTTAATGGTCTCAATTAAGCTATCATTTAAAGCTTTGCTTTAGCATTAAAACAACAATTTTATACCAGCCTGCAATAATGTATCCTTCAAAAAGTAATTCCAGTTCTTACCGACTGTAAGATTTGCCAGCTGTGGAGGAAGATCCGTAGTCACGAGTCGATGGCGAAGGATCTGGTTTAGCTGATGAAGTGTGGTTTGCTTCTCACTCTTTGTTATTGGGTCAGGAGGGATTATTTTATCCTGTTACAATAAACACAAGCAAACAAGTATAACAGATTGAGAGCAGTAATTGTGAAAACCAACCAGACCAGAAGTCTGAAAATATAAGTACTACAGCCCATTGCACAGTGAAGTTTTATATCTTACACTCAGATTTGCTTTCTAGCTGATTACATTTTACCCGAGACTGACCGCTGAATAAAATCACTAAATTTGACGGAACTAAATAAACGGAGGGAATGCTTTACTGGGAAAGCGTAACTTGCTCAAACAGGAAGTGTTCTGCATGAGACACCGACACTGCAGTCCTGGCACCAGGCCTGTATTGAGCTACAGCTCCATCCGCACACAGACAATTAGTTTGATTACGGTGTGTTTGATGCCGCACAGGGGATTCCCACAGCCCCCAGACACGGCAGAACTTTTTACCCTAATGCAGGTGGGCAGCCGAGGGTAGGATCCAGTTGTCAGAACATCAATTGCGTATGGGATGGCAAAGCTGGGCAGCCGAGCATGAACCAAAGCATCTCGAGCCAGCGATGCCAGACGATCAGCAGTGTCCACAAACAGGATGGCTTGCTGATCTAAGAAACTTGATATCATCTGTAGAGGACAAGGAGTTAAAAAAGTCAAAAAGTGCACAAATCAATGGCCCTTTCTATTCAGTTTATCTGTCACTTCCAACTCAAGTAACTGCATTTACAAAACAAAGAAAGAATGAATATTCTGGCCACTACTTATATTCACATGCAAGGACACTTAAAATCCACATGCCATTCCTGCTGCTGTGGGGGACCTGCACAGCCTCACAGCTCTTTATCTGCTGATTGCTACTGGAATGCAACCATACTTGTTTGTAATCAGTAGGGGCTGGTTTTTCTGCAACATTCAGGACTTTATTCTTATTTATCCAAGATCAGGATGAAAGTGATAATAAGAACTAACACATTGAGATCACCATCTTCCCTGTCCTGTTATCTTAACCCAAATCGTTCCTGAAACTATGTGCAGACAAGCCTATCATTTTATGCCACTGATGAGTTTTTTTGGGAACGTGAACTGTTAAAACCCAGGATTATACAATTTCTAAACAGGATTTTTTTTTTTTTAATTTCTGTAGTAAAAAGCAGTCAGGGTGCAGCAATATCCCATATGCCTCAGAGACTGTTTTGTGCCAGACTCTGTCTCTAACTTACCGCACACTTTTCCACCTTCCCAGCATTATTAGCCCACTTGACCAGGGCTAACAAACGCACAAACAGCTGACGAGTGCGACTTGCAAACTGCACTATCTCTATTTTTCTGGAAAAAAAATAAATGTACATTAAGCCAGTGCTCAGGTATATAATAAAGCTGTAATTTAACTGTGTGCCAATTAAAAAATAGAGCTGTAATGATAACCTCTAACTGTGTTAATGCAGGCATCAGTAATATGTGGCTTGTTTGATTAAGAGCATGGGGGGAAAAGGTCTCTGTTGCAAATACCTAACAACATACATGGATTCCAACAAATCATGACTGTCTGGGGCAACAAAAAGCATATTCGTAGGAATTAATCACAGACAGAGAAGACAGTAAGAGAAACAATTCTATAGTGAGCTCAACTAAATTATCTTTACACCTCTTATAGGATTTCCCCAAGGCTTAAGATTAAGTTTAAAGTAGGCAACATACCCAAGGATTACAGGACCTCACAGTAACATTACACTTATATTCACTATAAATAAAATAAACAAACAAACAAACAAATAAATAAGATAATAAACACAGTACCATTGTAGCATTTTTACAATATCTTTACACAGTATGTTACAATATGGAAATAAGGTGGTAGGGAAGACCACAAGAACCCCATCCTTCAACTCTGCTTTCCATTCTTGTCTTGCAAAGAAATTAAGGTAAGAATTTACTGACTCAATATTCCTCCCAAGATAGTCAAAATGAAGGAGGGTATGTCTGCACGTCTTCAGAGCTATTTTTTGTAAATGAGAATGCAATAGGGGCACAAGCAGATTTTCATGCTTTATTACAGATCTACATTGCAGATGCATCAGACGAGACACAAAGATATAGAGTGTAGATCTGTAATACTATACACTCTAAAATACCACTTCATCAACAGTTTATAGAGGTTTTCCTCCCTTTCTATGTTTTCAATTCACTAATTTCACCATGGTTTTCTACTTAGTTTGGAAAAAAACCCAAACCTAAGCTGTTTTCCTGATACAGTTTTCTAAAGTAACAGAAGCGTTTGGACAAAAAGAACATTAATTAGTGCCTAAGATATTGGCCTCTACCAAACAGAAGCTGCATCTCCTTCTGATCCCAATCTGTAAAACATAAACTCATAACACAGAAAGAGCCTGATTCTGCTGAGAGCTGGTGTAATGAGGTTAACTCTTCTGTGCAAGTAAAGCATAATCTACTTGTAGCAGATGAACATGTAAGGCCAGAAGCACAACTAATACCATCTGGTCCTGTTTCTTCCATTACATACCGTGAACCTCATCCAAGAACTTGGGCACTGAGCCAGTAACTTCTCTGTGTTCTAGAGCACATGTTTTGGAATGGCATTCAGCCTGATATTAAGATTTCAAGTGGTGGACAAGCTGCTATACGTATGCACTGCTCTAACAGTAAGCACACTGAAAACAAGATGTTGAGAATTTTGAAAGATTCAGGAAAACTTTATGAAACCTGAAAGATGACTACAGTGAGACTTTAGAAAGCCAGCAATCTCTCAGACAAACTCCACATAGAAGTTGCTAAAATCCAGTAGCTATGTCAAACATCTATGGTGAAAGCAGCATGATAGCAGGAAAAAATTCAAACTGATGCTCTGTGACTGAAAATAAATTTTAAAAAAACCCAGCCCCCCAAAAAGCACAACAATTTAATAATGGAAATGATTGACAAATCTAGACAGAGTATTCCGGTAACTGTTCCATTAATACCACTTAAATGAAGTTAGAGAAGACTTGTTACTTTGATTTGACAGAACCCTGCTTCCAGAACCACCACCATCATCCCTGAATGACAACTGCATTGGGAATCTACTTCCCTAATAAAACAAAAAGACCTTCAAATTTGCTGCATTGACTTTCATTATAGGTACATGACCTCATGCCAGGCTACACAAAATTAATATTCAAGGAAGATGAAACTTCAGGAAGAAGTTTATTTACAAGACAAGAAACAAAAATAAAAAATCTTTCTAAGAACCATGTTGCTCACTGCATTTTTTACCCTTGATCTTCACTGCTAAGTTCGGATCTCAGCTTTAAGATCCTTCAGACTAATGGCCGAGTTTGGGGAGTAAGGCATTAGCTACAGTAGAATTAAATCAAGTTAAGGACCACTTAAGCAAGTTTGACATACAAAAGTCCATTGGAATAGATGGGTTGCATCCAAGGATTCTGAGGGAGCTGATCCATGCCACTGCAAAGTTGCTCTCTATCATTTTCAAAACTCACAGTGATCAAAGGTCTTGATGACAGCAAAAAGGCAAACACCATGTCCTTCTTCAAGTAGGCAAAGGAGGATCGTGGGACCTATAGGTCACTAAGTTCAGTTTAGAAAAAAATGTCACAGGACAAATCTTTCTGTAAGCTAAGTCCTGATAAATACCAAGCATGAAATTAGCCTGGAAACAACCATCAGAAATTTGCCAAGGGTAAACCACCCCTGATCAACAAATTGCCTTCTACAGGATGAACTGCCCTGTGACCAAGGGGAGATCAGAAGATGGATTTACATTAGCAGGAAACAAGGATGGGCTGAGGAAGCTGAATTTGCTCCTGCTTAAGAAGAAAAGGCTGTGGCAAGATCCTACTGACATCTTCAAATATCTAAAGGGGTATTGTAGGGAAGATGGAACCACTTTCCAGAAGTGCAGAAGGCCAAGGTACAACAGCTACAAACTAAGCCAGTGAAAAACTAGTTAGACGTGAGGAAAACGAAGAAACACAGTGATGTGGCTAAAGACTGAAGTAGGTCACCCAGAATAAGATAATGATACTGTGCAAAACCCAGTCTCCATTACCAACAAGGAAGTCCCTGGATTTCCCCTGCAACTCAGCACTATTACTTATCCACCACAGTACTAATGTGTTTTTTTTTTAATCCAACCACTTTATTGGAAGAGTTATTTATTCCTACAATCCATAACTAATAAATGACTGGAAAAAAACCCACTATATTATACTATAATGCATAATTTCTGATCAGTTTTTCTTATCCCAGCATCTTTTAAACAGGCATTGTAGTACAGAACTTATATATTATGTGAACTTTATTAGAGGATAACACCATCATATCTTCACCAAAGTATATGTGCCATGTCACCAGGTGACTAGCTACAAGAAACGGAGCTCGAAGTCCAACTACTGAATTCATTACAGTCTCAAAGCTACAGAAAATAAGGATAATTAAGCCACATTCCTACAGATGAGCTCCTCCAAGAGCTGGAAATCCATTTCACCAAGAGAAGTTGTACGTCAGAGCTAACAAGGATGTGAACATTTAATTTCAAGACAATTTCAGTCACAGGACATTCTTTGTACATTGAAGGCTCTCTTCTCTAATCCATTAGGATTTAAGTTGTCACCCCTCAACCATGTGCCCAACAAAGTAGAATCCAACTTTACCTAGAAATGCTAAATATCTAGATAGGAAAAGCCCGCCCATGAGTACAAGGGAGCTCTGGACCCAAATGAGAAGTAATTTCTTCAGTAAATACTGTAATAGTTAAAAACCCAAACTAAACCAAATCAAACCCCACACTGTTTCTCTTAATACAATACTATGCAGAAAGAAAAGGGGTACAAGTAATCATTCCAGGTTATGATTCTATGAAAATGGGATTAAAATGGGATTAATTCCACATGTTATGAGAGTTTTGGAAGGTTTGAGGTAACAATTAATGATCATGCTGGTACACAGAATTCTTTATTAATATCCTTAGGAATATCATAGCTTCTACATCTCTCTAAAGAAATTTAGGTCAATTAATATGTCAACACAAATAAAGGGAACAATATTCTGACAAATTTCATAACATTTATTAAGAAAAACAGAAAAGTAAATGGATTTTTTTTATCTCAGCAGGGTGCTGTTCTGGTCTCCTACATTTGCTCTCTAATAATTTTCACACTTCAAAACCACACAGACCCGGAGCAGAAAACAGTGTTCATAAGAAAGAATAAGATAAGAAAGACCAGGTAACATGGAAAAATGCAGAAAAGAGGTTTTAACCTTGTCATTGTTGAAGTGTTTCTTCTGAACAAAACATTTATCACAGTAACTAGACTCTATTCTAATTCTCCAGTTCCCTTTCACGTCAGCTTTACTGTTAATTCATTGCTTCAAGATTCATGAAGAGAAAAACACACTTAACAGAGTTCAACCACTGTAACAGCAACAAAAAAAGCCCAAAAATCTATAAACCCAAACACCAACAAAACCCAATATTGTCGCTGATACTGAGAAAAATCTTGAAACTATGTAAGGACAGCAAGACAGACAGAGCTTATTTTCTTGCATAAAATCTAAAATTACGTGAAAAAGATTTTATTTAAGCAACAGTATATTAATATTAACATCCTACACATGTTCTATATTTTGACATGTATTACAGATTCTTTTATCATAACTCACCTTTCCATATCAGTCTTTCTTGGTAATCTATATGAAAGAAGAGGGGGGGAAAAAAGATGTATTATATATCATTCTCTTACATTCCAGCCAACTAGAAGTTTTGTTAGCCACCTTCAGTGACAGGAACTTCTACACAACTTTTATACTTTCTACAAAGTATATAAAAAACAGTACCATGGGTCTCTACTCTGTCTCTACTCTGTCCCAGGCAAACTGGAACTGGTCAAACTAACTGAAGAGTCTGATGAAGGCTGCTGAGATCAATTACTCTACACATGCCATAAACATACATGAAGGACTTCTTGACTGGTATTTTGGAAATTTTTCAAAGCAAACTAAAGCTCTAAAATTCCTCGTCCTTTCCAGAGCTTGAACATTCTTTAACTCATGTCAGGCAAACTTCTGTTTGCACCCTTACCAGACATGGTACAGTACAAGAGCTATACCTATCTTTTCCCATTTGTTCTGTATGTCACTTCTTGAAACACACAGCTTCCCCAAAAGAACCTCTACGGTTAAACAAAGTAAGAGGGAAACAGGTTTATTCAAGAAAGTTTTCAAGAGAGTTTTTCTTAGCCCAAAAACATTTCTGTGTTTTGCCACTTCAAATGCAACATCAGCACAGCAGATCATTAAGTACATGTATATAACTCATTTCCCAAAAATAATCAAAAGGTATTTTAAAAACCACAGAGGTAAGCCAAGGAGTTGCAGCATCTGAAAATATCTGTTTCAGACATTCCAGTTTCACATATTTTGATATCAGTACCAGCACTACAGTTGGGGTTTTTTGGCAGTAACTTGGGAGTGAATTTAAGCAGCCAATCTGCAGCTGCTGTCAGTTCCCACAGTCATTTTCTCTGTTTAAGACAGGTCACTCAGCAAGTTTCGCCATGCCCCTGGACACAGCCTGATGCAAAGACCAACCTGCCTGCACAGGCATCTCCCCGGGTGGGAGAATGGACGGCAGTATTTGCAAGAGCAGGACAACGGGGAATGGGTTCAAACGGAA
Organism: Tichodroma muraria; assembly: GCA_013390105.1. Taxonomy (NCBI): domain Eukaryota; kingdom Metazoa; phylum Chordata; class Aves; order Passeriformes; family Sittidae; genus Tichodroma; species Tichodroma muraria. The sequence goes on along the minus strand of WAAG01070878.1, from coordinate 66,265 downwards.
AAAGAGTAAGTTTAGATTAGGTATCAAGAAAAAATTCCTTCTTGTGAGGCTGCTGAGGTCCTGGCACAGGCTGACCAGAGAAGGTGTAGATGCCCATCCCTGGAAGTGTTTAAGGCCGGGTTGAACGGGACTCTGAACAACCTGCCCTAAGGGAAGGTGTCCCTGCCCATGGCAGGGGGTTGGAACTGGGTGATCTTTATGGTCCCTTCCAACCCAAACCATTTTATGAATGGGAAAACGCGATCACCTCCCCCCACTCCAGCCCCGGATGAGCTCCGGGACAGATCCCTGGCGAGGCCTCCGCATCCTCCCGGGATGCTGCGAGGCGGCACCGCCAGCCGGGCACGGAGAGATCTGCGGCACTCACAGGTCGGCCAGCACGGTGAGCTCGGCGTAGGTGCGGTGCAGGAGGAACTCGATGAGGGTGCTGAGGCGGTAGCCGGGGCTGGCGGCGGCTGTCACGGCGCCGGGGGCCGGCGGGGCCGGGGCTGACGCGGGGCCGGCCGGCACCAGCTGGGCGCTCTCCAGCTGCAC
>WAAG01070878.1:13455-65687 GCA_013390105.1 Tichodroma muraria | reverse complement strand
CGGAGCACACGCACAGAATTGTGTCCAGACGGTTCTGGAATATCTCCAGTGAGGGATACTCCACAGCGTCTCTGGGCAGTCTGCCCCAGTGCTCGATCGCTGCAGGGGAAAGAAATACTTCCTTATGTTCAGGTGGAACCTCTGTGTATCAATCTGCTTATTCCTCCTGTCCTCTCGCCCTACCGAGCAGAGCCTGGTCCATCCTGTGAGCCCTCCCTGCACACAGGGATGTACAGACAGGGATGAGGGCCCCTCTCAGCCCTCTCTTCTCCAGGCTGAACAGGCCCAGCTCCCTCAGCCTTTCCCCAGTGAGATGCTCCAGTCCCTCCATCATCTTTGTCACCCTCCACTGGACCCGCTCCAGGAGCTCCGTGTCTCTCCTGTCCTGAGGAGCCCAGAACTGGACACAGCACTCCAGGTGATCCTCACCAGAGCTGAGCAGAGGGGCAGGATCACCTCCCTTCCCCCATATCTGCTCATGTTACTGAAATCCAGGATGAAGGAGAACCAGATTGTAAACTTGGTTCATCAGAAGTGCCTTTGATGCGGCTCTTTGGACTCTCAAGGAACATTGGGCTCTGCTGGGCACCAGTCCCTTCCTAATGACTCAGGAAATGCAGGACATTGGTGAGGGGTATCCAGATGAGAAGCACCAGTGAACATTGTCCTTTGAGGTCATTGTTAAAGAGAGAAAAGGGAGCCGTGAGCAGCAGAGCATCCAGTGGGATTCAGGGATAAACACAAAGCATGGGGAACTTCTTCATATTTCTGTCTTACAGTTTAACTGACACCTCTGAAGGGAGGGAGAGGGAAGGTCTGTAAACAGCTGAAGATTGATGTGCTGTGTACTGCTTACCAAAGGGGACTGTGTAAGGAAGCTATAAATCCTGGGTATTTTGTATCATGATTCAGTCAAGTGTTAAATCATAAATTCTTGCCTTATGATTACAAAGAAATCCCTGAAATAAACACAATAAATACCCAAACTCCTCCAAGTTTAATAAAAAGAAGGAGAGGTCCCATTTGTTTTGTATGAAATGCAGACTTTAAAATACCTCTCCTTTTACACATATCTTTCCAGGAAAGTTAAATATTAAAGGAAACATTTTGCAACCTGAGAAGTGTGTCATCAGTTTAATAATAATAAAAATAGCAATAACCCAACCAGGTAGGAAGGGCAGTATTGCTGCAGATGTGAGCCATGCCAGGTTTGTGGGCTGCTTCACTCACAGTAAGATGAACCTTTGAGCTGGGGGTGGATGATGATTGTCGGCTGGGAATTTTTTTACTCCTAAAATCACTAAAATGTGTTTATACCTAACTTTTGCTTTTTTTTTTTTTTTTAAGATTAGTTGAGAGGTTGTTTTTTTTTTCAATACAGCTGAAAGAAGTATTTTTGCTGTTTATAAAAATTAATCTGTAAGGGATCTATAAAAGATAGAATGATAAATACTCCCTGGATCGTATTGTGATATAAGTTATTGGCTTAATGTATTTTAAGTTCTTGTCTGCCCGTTTCAAAGATATTCTTTTCCAAATGTATGAAAATGCTTTTTTTGACTCTAGATGCATGAATAAGTGCAATGTACTCATTTTATGGCCAACTAGCTGCACTAATGAAGAAAATACTGACTTACATGCACAGGAATCTGATTAGGCTCTTTATAAGAACTATAACTTAGAAATACAGGATTTTTAATTGTTTTTCCCTCTTCTTCCCATCTCTTCTCTTCCAATTTAGTCCGTAATAAAGTTCCCATTGATTTCAGTGGCACAAGCTCAGACTTTGTTGATGAAAAAGCAGATGGCAAATTCTGATGCAGTTTAACTTTGCTGCTGTTAGAATTTTTCGTCAGAAAAGCTCTGGTCTTGGTAAATTTTTCAGCATTGGTTGGGGGGTGGATATCTTCAAGATGTCTGCCTTGCTCCACTCCTCTTGGGGAGAAGCTAATCAGTACTGTGGTACAAATTGTGCTGAGCTCTTGTCTCCAATGGCTGCATAGGAAAGAAGCTCTTGATACTGTTTTCAAGGAATGGAGGAGCAGCTACAGAGAAATTTCAGAAGCTCAAGGCTTACAGTTTTGCTTCCACAGCTATTTTGCTGTTGGGAGACTTGGCAAGATCAGTGGTTTTAACCGATGGAGATGAGCATTAGGAGTTCAAAAACAATTGACTGGCCTACATAATAGTTGTGAAAAAGAAATATTTAAATTTCCTGCTTCTTGTTGCCTTTCTGACAGCTGGCAGTGCTACCAGTCTTTGACACAAGTACTTCTAGGAAGGATGAGCATTGTGCCGAAATTCAAAACCTCAGCTTGAAGGAACTGGAAGTAGGTTTCAGAAATCTGTTGGGGTGGCACAAACAAAACTACATGAGGGAGAAAGCTGTGCCAGTAGGTTTGCTGGAAAGAGTAACAAGACTTCTGGGATAGAGGGGACTCCTTGAAAAGTCTACTGTATTTTCATTTGTGTTTATTCTCTTCATTCAGCAGGTTTCAACTTCTGCCATTTAAACCTGGTGACAGATTTTCTCGTAGCAATGGGAAGAGAACAGGCCTGGTAAGTCTCACGCAAGCAATGGCTCTGACCTCAGGCTTTCCTGCAGCCAGACAGTCCCTCACACGGACACTCAGTGTGGCACCGGGGCCCCGTCCAGCTGAGTGACCTGATGTGCAGGCTTGGCTGGTCCAAGCCCTTGGCTTGGGTTGGAAGGGACCTTAAGGATGATCTTGTTCCAATCCCCGTACCATGGGCAGGGACCCTTTCACTGGAGCAGGTTGCTCAGAACTCCATCCAGCCTGGTTTTGAACATTTTCAGGGATGGGGCACCCACAACTTCTCTGGTCACCCTGTGCCAGGGCCTCACACCCTTACAGTAAAGCATCTGTCTGGATGACCAGCTCTACCTGGCTCATCTTGTCATGGAGCAAGGACAGGGTTTCAAAGCCATAGAGGAAGCAGGGGATTGCCTGGCAGGAGGATGTGGTAGGGACACAGGGGATGGGGCCCTACAGGGAATGGCCCAGCATTGCAGCCAGTCTCTGTATCAGCCTGGCCAGCTCCTGCTGCGTGCAGTGTGTGCCCCACTGTGTGACATGAGGATGGGGAAGGACCTTGAGGGGAAGCTGCATGAGGAGCTCCTGAGGGCACTTGGTCTGTTCAGTGTGGAGAAGAGGAGACTGAGGGGAGATCTCACTGCAGTTACAACTTCCTTGTGAGGGGAAGAGGAGGGGCAGGCACTGATCTCTGCTCTGTGCTGACAGTGACAGGACCCGAGGGAATGTCCTGAAGTTGTGTCAGGGGAGGTTAAGGCTGGGTATTAGAAAAAAGTTCTTCCCCCAAAGTTGGTTGGGCACGGAACAGGCTCCCCAGAGCAGTGTTCACAGCACCAAACCTGACAGAGCTCAAGAAGCGTTTGGACAATGCTCTCAGGCACAGGGTGTGACTCTTGGGGTGTCCTCTGCTGGGCCAGGAGTTGGACTTGATGGTCCTAATGGGTCTCTTCCTGCTCAGCTTATTCTATGATTCCACGATTCTAGTCACTGCACCCCTCTGTATGTAAAAGCCCTACCGGGGAGCCCAGAAGCCTGACTTCAGGTAGGGATTTGTTGCTCAAAACCTGTTGCTATTAACTGTGGACCTGACAGGGTTATAGAGCTAATGGGAAGGACAGCAGGTGACTTTCTGTTTCCAGGGAAGTTAAACATTTACTGTTCTTGGAACCCTGGGGCAAATGTTCACTGGGAGGGAGTCCAGGTGTATCGTGCTCTACAAGGCAGGCCCTGAGCTGTTCTGTGTTTGTGTGGCTCAGAGCTTGGTCATTCCATTTCTCTGTCAGGCTTTAAAATCAGAGAAATGTTTAATCACACAGGCACCTCCTGGACTTGACATTTAAGTCTTTTTTTTAATAATAAAAAATAATAACATGCAAATATAGTGCAAAGATTTCTCGTTAATCATTTAGTTCATACAGTGTTCCAACGTTTAGCAATGTTATATCCAAATGCCCATATAAATTACGAGTAAGAGTTTGATATCTTTCATTCTTTTCAGAAGACATGAGAGAATCTGATATAGTGTGGGAGAGTTCCTACATATAATATCAGTAATTGTAGTGCTATATATTATAAACTTACAGAGCTTACAATTCAATAAAATTTAAGATATATACTTACTTCATGAGGTTTCACGTGTCACTGTTAGATCAAACACGTACCAATACTGAAAAAAGATTAGACTTTTCCATTATAACACTTGGATGAATGTAAGACTTTTTCTATAACGTTATGCTGAAAGTCCAATAGAAAAATATCAATGTCCTTTTAATCACAAATGATTTTATGTCCTGTATCTTTATTAGCTATTATTTTTTTAATTAAAAGTACTTTTAAAATTAATTAATTTGTTGACAGTCCAGTAATTCAAGCCACAGATCACTGGTTTGTGAATTGTACAGGGCTTACTGCACCTAAAATAAAGCATTCTTTGCAAAATTGTGTGTGTGTGTTAAAGGAAGAGGGTTTGTAGCTGGTTACTGCACGTGCTCTGCTTTTCTTCTGTGTATTAAAAGGGTCACAAAGGGAATCAATAAAAAAAAGAAAAAGCCTCCAACTTATAAGCTTTAAAATTATAATTTTAAGTGTCTTCTTTGATCAGCTTTGTCTGTGGGATTAAGTTTGACGGCTATTTTTTTGAATGATAGGAGACCTATAGTAACAGATTGAGAGTTCTCTGTCAGTAGTTCTAGTTAGTGAGACAGAGAATCTCTTGTGTGGTGCGTAGTAAAGTACACCCCAGTTCTAATTATGTGTTGTGAACAACTTAAGAAAAGCAACATTCTCCAAGTCATAAAATAGAATCTTTGATTTTACTTGAATTTACAAAAGTCCCCTTTCTTACTATAAGGCAAAATGGATTATTTTTTTAATACTGAACATAGCTGTATTACTCTGAGCTTCTTTTGGGGCTTCTTTACTAACAATGTTGATATCCAGTGTAAATTTTAAATTGATTTATCTCTGTCAGACTGGAGTTAAAGCCAGCTAAAGACCTTGCTATCCTCAAGAGACTGTATTTCCATTATTATTGTGATGAAGTTAATTACAACTCAATTTACTATTTTAACCATAAAAGCTGCATTTTTTTCTGCACATAAAAAACTACTTTGTTCACAAATAATTCTGAAATGAGAGCAAAACAGTGACATCCTTTCTGGACCCCACATCTTTGAAAAGCTAACAAAGGAGAAAGAGCCCCTGATCTACCAATCTGGCACATGAGGGTAAAGTGATGAATTGCACTGTTCAGTCATGGACTTGAACAATTTGACAATACCTTCCAAACCCTGTGGTTTCTCCCTGTCCAACCATCCCTGGGTGTTACTCAGAATTTGAAAAAAATACATATGTGCTGAAAAACTACAAAGTGAGCCTTTATTTCAACATGAAAGCACTTTTGGGCAAAAAGAATTTATCTGTGCAAACACCTAAAAGAGGTGGAGAGAATATCAGGGAAGTAGATGAGATTAGTCATACCCAGTGGGAGAAGGACTGCAGCTGTGAAGTATTCTGTCCTGACCTTAGAAGTAGACAGCTCGATTGTGTTTAACTGCTGCTGGCTAATACATTCAGACAGTCCAAACTCTCACGCTCCTCTAAAGACAAAGGTGGGTACCAGGACATGCTTAATTGCAAATTCTTTGTAGATCTCAGCTGTGCTCAGATGAGGTTTAAATGCTGACCCTCTCTCTCAGAAGTAAGGACACGCAGAATTGTGTCTGAGCTGCCATCTTCCGCTCAGACTTTGGATGTGAAGGAAGCTTTTGGGTTAAGATGCTATCCAAGAAACTTCCCTCTTGCACGGCTTCTAGATTGGGATTTTTTTTTTTTCCCCCAGAAGGGATCAACCAGCATTTTTTGTAGCAGTTAGAATCTTATCTAAGCACTGCCTATGTCACAAAGTTCCAAGATGCCAGCTCTGACAACAGGGAATGCCAGAACAGGTTTGGCTCCAGGCTGAAGAGCTGATTAGGTGTTTAACTGTGTGACTGCAAACTTGGTTGACTTAGTGAACGCGAGCAATTATTCACTGCCCCTTAAAATCGAAGCGTACGGTAAAAAGGCATACTCATATCTGCAGCAGTGCAGGAATACTGGTCCTCAACTAGATTATAAGGTATTTTGCTAATGGGCAAGAGGTGCCAGTTGCTCTCAGATGCTAAAGGGGCTTCCATGCAGGCAGCAATTTTGGCCAGTGCCAGTTTTGGAAGATCAGAAATTGTGGGTTGAGGGTGGAATCACCTCTCTTCAAGGATCGTAGTTTACCTGGAAACAGCAACTTCTTACACCTAACTAAATACAGCCTGTTGTGCCAGAGGGACGTGAAATCCTTTGCGTGGGGCCAGGCAGCACCTGGCTGAGAGCTGTTTAGCGATTTTTGTGGGGCACAGACCACATCCTGAGAACTGCATGTAGCCCACAATTCATGCAGCTTACAGTTAGGTGTAGAAGATTCTCTGCCCTACTGATTGCAGAAGTAATTAATAGCCTGTGGCTAGTTGCAGTGCTGTGCAAAATGCTAAAAATTGTTACCTTTCTACACAGCTGTGAAGAATGCAGAATTCAGAAATGCAGAATGCAGAAGACACAGGAGAATCTCAGTAAATCCTAGCAACATTGTATTTTCAGTTGGGGTTCAGCCAGGAGAGCTGTAGCCCCTTCTATTTTTTGTTTGGTTGGTTTATAGGAAATGTTTTGATCCTGAAAGTGGGCACTTTTTGTGAAAATGTGCTTTCACCAGAAGGCACAGCACTGCCCAATGGTGCTGCAGTGAAAACAAAACAACGTGTGGGGAAAGGACTGCGCTTCACCTCAGAACGTCACTTACTAGAACTGATTCCTTCAGGCTTGAGAGCAAAATTGCGAAGAAGAGCAACAACAGAGCAATCTCTCTCCCTCTAGTGCCTACAGACCCAGACTTCTCAGAGTATGACAGCTCAGAGGAAGACTGAGAGAAAAGAAAAAAATTCTTTCTGCAATGCATTTAGGACAAGCAAAGGCACATTCACAGCTAATTTTAAGCAGCCTTCAGAATGCAGTACAACACCTTATTAACTCACTTGTACCTAATCCTTGCATTCTTGTATTTTTAGAAGGCATCATGCAATTCAGCAGCAGTTTCAGCCCATGTCTCCTTTGTAATAGATGACACCACTGTATTTCTCATTTTAATTAATAATTAGATTTCTGATAGTAAGCCTTGCTCGCATAGCACATACTGATTTAACTAAACTAATTTAGAAAATATATTAGATAAACATGGGCACTCTTCTTTCTCCCCCTTCTCAGGTGGCCTTCTTAATTTGGCTTAAGAGATCCCTAAGACTAGTCTAGGTGGAACTAGTTTAGACCTGCCTCCACCACTTGCCTGTTTCATCCTCTGCAGCAGGAGAAGAGTTTGGTCTAATTTCCTATCTGGAACTGTAGAAGGGTAAAGTCACCTTCATAGACTAAGGGTGCTTTTCTTGGCCAGCTTTATAATGCAAGAGCCCCCACAAGTACTGGGCTGCAGCAATTTGCTTGCATGGATTTTGAGGCTTTTGAAAACAGTGCCTCTTCCTTTGGTGGCTTATTATTTTTTTGATCATGTGGGAACTCAGGGTACAGCTGTATCAAGTGTAAACAGTGCTATTTTGTCTGTGCCTGGTTTTATTTTGATCCAGTATCTCCCAGCCAGGAGGCTTAGGTTAGCTCTGGGCTGCCTCTAATGAACTGCAAATGAAAACAAAGTCCTCTAGCCCATGGTTTCTCACTGTTATGCGTTATCTAATCAGGGCTCTCTGGAACAGGCCTTTGGAAATCAGTTCCCTGCACAAGCATATGAACTAGACTTACCAGTAGTTTGTGTTAAGGCTGCTCTGGAGCAGAGAGAAATATAGAGCGGTCTTTTTGATTATTTTTTTTTTTTCCATAAACGTGTAATGTGTTTTCTTACAAAGACATACAAAAAATCCTCCTCTTTAGCATCTCTTAGAGCGCTAGCCAGAGGTACAGTACATAAAATACCAGTACATCAAGAGATAAGAACTGAACATTTTCTGGAATAAAACAAGGAATAAAAACTCAAACCAATTCCTATTCCTTTGACTTGCTAGACTGTAGATAAAAAACTTAACATTTCTAAGGATGTATTTGTGTACATGAGAAAGCTGCTGAAAATCAGTGAAATATGTACTTAAAAGCTGATTATTCTGCACCTTTCCCTGGATAGATCCTTTCATACTGCACAGTGTCCTTCTGCAGTGTAGCCTAATCTGTTTCTAAAAGGTATAAAGAGACCATGTAGTCCTGTAGTGCAAAATGTCTGCTGCCAGAATAGTTGGTCAGATCCTCTCCTCCATGCAAAGAAGTTATATCTTAATTGCAGTTAATCCAGTCAGAAAAGAGCCACAAATCTCTATGCACAAGAGGTATTTATCAGTCTAAAATGTGACAGGAAAGCAATGAAGACTTCCCGAGAGAGTGCTGAGTCTGAGCTCTTGTCTGGAGCTGTTCCTTCATTTCACCCCAAAGTTTCTCTGTTGAAGAGGTTCCCAACTTTGGTTTGTATCATATCACTTCCTTGTTTGTAATGTTACACTGCATGAGGAAATTGTGAACAGGGCTTCACTGTGCTGGCAAATGGCATCCCCACATCTTGGAGAGGGGTGAGAGAGGACAAGTGAATGCCATGGCAGGTGTTTATCAGCTCTGAGTACTTTACATGGCAGGCCTCGGGCTCCTCCCGTGCTCCGAGCTGCATCCAGCCTGGGTGCCCGAAGGGGCAGATGTGACTGGAGCCCCTGGGCATGTGCACACACAGTGGAGGTGTCCATCTGTGTTCACAGCACGGAGCAGCAGGCAGGGATCAACCTGGCCAGGGCATTAATCTCTCCTGTGATAAGAGCCATAAATCACAACATTCAGAATACGCAGGAGAAGTGGCAAAGAGCACTGAAGATGGGGGATGTCATCCTCCCTGCCCACCCTGAAGTAGAAAAGCCTGTCTTGTAGCCCACAACAATTTTACCCATTAGTCTGTTTAATCCTTCCCTTCAGAGCACTGTTTCATTTTCAAACACAAAAACTTTCAGACTGTCTTGAAATAATAATTAATTTAATTCCCCTAAGCAGAGCAACTTGCAAATGGTATTTCTCCCATCTGTCTCCAGTATCTCAGTATGTCAGAAGGCTTTCCCTACTCTCCTAATTTTTTAAGGACTCACCTGAGCCCTTTGTCTCAAAGACTGATAATCTTCTACAGCCTAAAAATAACTGTTCTTAAAATGGGTCCATCTCTGAACAGATGTGGTTTCCTTAGCGTGGGTGATGTTGCAACAGGAAACCAACTTGCTACAGAACCAGAGTCACTATTTACACTGGACCATGGGTAGAAACCTGTCACAAATTTTAACTCAGAAAAAAAAAAATGTTAGTCGTAGGAAAAAAATAGAAAATTAGAGAAATGAAGAAACTGTGGGAGACCAGATTAGTTTTAAATTGAGGCAGGAGAAATGCAATCCATAACTTGTCATGACTGATGGGGGTGAAAGCTAACTAGGATACAGGTTGGACCGTTAGAGGACTCTGATTTAAGGTATCTTACAAAAAGACTCCCTAAAAAAAGACTTACAGACTATTGTCAGGGCAGGCACCCACCACTTTAATACCTGTAGTTCAGACTGGATTTGTCTGCATGCATTCTGAATGTAAAAAGTGATAATGAAGGTAGGAAATGAAAATATTTCTCCTTAATCCATGGAGAGAGGCTGAGAGCCTTGTTGAAATAAAATATCTTCCGCAGATTTTGCAATCAGAATAGAGATTACATTTTGAGGGCCTTGAAGGTCTCCACGTGGTATGTAACCCTGTGTGGTTCCATCACAGCCTGAGCAGGAAAGTCTGGGGCAGAGCACATAATTTCTTACAGCATGGGAGAAGCAGAAGTGACAAAAGCATTTCCAGAACATTGCTGGGAGAATGCTGAGATGCCACATGTGCATTCAAAAATTACTTTTGTAAAAACAGAGAGGATACCTGCAATTGCTGTAATTGCTGTTTTGGTGCTCATGTCCACAGATCAAAAGAAAAGGAGCTTTCCTCCTGTTAGGTAAGGATTACTAATCCAAAATGAAGGATGTAGGGAGAAGTCCTCTTTGTTTTGGAAGAATAGGAATTGGTTGTGCTCATTAACTAAATACTCTTGCTTTGGTACATTTTTTTTTCCCTTTGTGTAATCAGTGCTTTACAGATTTATGGAATATGAGATTGTTTTCTTTGACCTCCAATATATCACAGAACCTTCAGTTTCACTGAACTAGCACTGTTGCTGAGCATAACATGTTATGTACCTTGTGCTTGGCACAGCATTTCGTGAAGAAAGTGCCCAGTCTTAGACTGAAGGTATCAAAAATGGAGCAGCCAAGGTTTCATTTCACTGTCACAGTTTGACTTTCACAGTCTGACAACTGTGCTGCTCTTAGCTCCCCTTATGTGCTTCTCCACTAGGCTCCATATCAAGGCAGGTCATAGTTGATATCTAGTGGTTTTCAGTGCTTCTTGTATTAGTGAAACATCTGAGAGAAAGATTTTCTTAGCAGTGTAGAGATGCTGTGCTTGAGGGGGGGTCTCTGTAACACTCTCAGGCTATGAATTGTTGTAGAACATGCCAGCTGAGCATAGAAGGGAAAGAAAATGAAATATAAATCCATTATTGCAGAGCCAGAACAGCAAGGATAAATTCTGCCTGTTTCCAGATATCTACTTTATATTCCCACCTAAGGATACCATTAGTGGAGACAAACTGAACTCTTTTGATCACTTTCTACTGTGAAAAGGGTCAATCTTCCTTGCTCTTCACACTCCCTCCTACATGATCCTGACTCACCCTTGGGCTGACTTTCATATTCATTGAGCTGATGCAGCTCATTAACCCATCAGAAAAGTGTTCTTTTTTTCTTTTACTTCTCTGGATTTATTTTCTATTTATTTATTTCAGTTCAATGAGCTGAATGGACTCAGCAAGGGGTCAAGTAAATGTCAAAAGTAAGGAAGCATGGGTGGGAAACAGGTAGAATTAAGGGAAGAAAGAGGAAGAAGACAGGAAAAAGCACACAGGGTGAAGGAACAAGACTGCTTCTTTCAGTGACAGAAAGCCTTAAGGCCAGCTTACCATGTCTGATTATATCCTTAGGAAGGTGATTTCCCTGGAGTTCCTGTGGGTTCAATGTAGAAAAGGGAGTTTCTTTAGAGGGTGGATAAAAAGGAAATAAAGGGAAGTAATCTAATTTAGACACATAGGTTAGGCAATAGAAATAGGCCTGTTGTTTACTGCAAGGACCCCTGTGACCAAAGCTCTAAAACACAGTTAATGACTAAATGCCTGGAAAACCGAAACAGTTGTCTCTAAATGGAGAAGCAGCCTTCAGAGAGCCCCAAAAGGCCTCAAGTGCAATCAGAAAGACTATGCAAGCCCAGGGAGCAGGGCATGAGCACCAGGTGGATTGGCTGTGGGAAGTCAGAGTCGAGCAAAGGCCGGTGAAGCTGATGTCACTTGGAATTTGCTCAGGCTCTGCCTGAGGAGAAAATCAGGAACAGTCCTCTAGCATACAACTTGTTTTCAGCAGAGCAGAGTTCCCCCTGCCATTCCCTATGTGCCACCAGCTCTCTCCTTAACTTTGTTTCTGTCTTGCTCTTTTTTCACTTCTGCCATTATTTGTAAAACTACTACTGAAAATGACCTACATAAATAAATAAATTGAATGAATAAATCATGAGGGAAAGAATGAATGTGTGTGTAGGTGGATGACACAGAGAACCAGGCTGGTGGGAGCAGCAGGAGCTATCAGCTCATTTGCTGTCAGCAGCAGAGCCCCAGGGAGGGTAAGGACATTAAGTACCTGATTGTGCAAGGTGCTGAGTGCCTTCATCTTCTGTCATTTTTGGAGATAATCAAAAGCATTTCCAGACCTTGCCAGAAGAGGCTTCAAGGAAGGATGAAGAAAGCAGAAGACTAATCCTGTGACTTCTATCCATTGTTTTTTCAGTTTTCAGATCCCTAAGGATTTTTTCCCCATAATGAATCTTTTAATAATTACCTTTCATGGAGCTTTTTAAAACAATCAATGGACCCTCAACGGCCTGTGCAACTGAGTTTCTGGCCTTCAGATAATGCAATGCAGGAGAAACTTCCCTTTTGCAAGAACAAGTCTGGAAGTGTAATTTCAGAGTTTATATTGGTTGTATCCTCTCAGGTATGACTTTTTCTCCATGGAAGACACTTGCTGAGCCACTGGCCCTTTTCCACACCACTGAACCCTGGGACTTTTCTGTATGGGAGCATGGGGTAAAATCTGCAGTTCAGGAAGGATTTTGATGCTTTTTTGAGATTTGCCAATCTCACCCTAGAGATGAAATGCTGACAGCTTTGCTCTTCAGAATGAGGCATATACAGCTGGAATTCAACTGATTGCAGAAAGGCTTATGTATTATTAAATGGACAAATTCTGCCAAAAAAATAAAAAAAAGGTGGTTTAATTATAAGTGGTGTTTGCAGTAAGTACTTAGTGTTCCTGACCTTGCAGCAGTCCTCCCTTTTTGTTTCTGAGGTAGTTCAAACCTTTGTGCGTATGTCCAGAGTATAAGGCTGTATTATGGTATGATGTAGATAGAGCAGCTTTTTAAAGAATGCATGGATACGTGTGGGTTTTGTATATGTGCAGTTTCCTCTCACCTTTTTAAAATACGTGGCTCTTTAGCACTCATTACAGGAGTCAAAGTCTCCCTCGCAAATTATAAGTAGCTGGATTGGAACTAAAGACATTGTCTTGAATTTCCCTTCAACTCAAGTGTGTCTTGTTCCTATAAGTCTTCTTCTAAAAGTTTGCTCTGGCACAAACTTTATGGTTGACCATTGAGGTGTTGCAGGAGATCCAAATGACACGCAGTGCAGCTGGCCCTTGGGTACATTATGCACTCCCCTGAAGAGCACTGGAAAGGAAAATAGGATTTTTCAAATTCTTTTTCAGTATTCAGGGTAGCAGCAGAGTTGAGAATAGGATATAGAGGATGAGGTATTGTTGGTTGCAGGCTGTGCTTTTTGAGAAGATGTGATGTTCTAAATCGATTTTCTCTTTAAACTTGACAATTGTATGCAGGAATAGGAAATTACAATAACAAAGTTTGGAATTCATAAATACACTTATAACTCTGGCCAAGTGCAAATCCCTCAGGTGGTGAGGAGGGGGCACAGTGTGCCTATCAGTCACAGGTAGAACAGTCTCCACAGATTGCTCGACAGAGATTGCTCATAATCATCCATTTATTCAGCTGTGAGATGCTGTTCACATATAAAGTAGGCCAGGATGTCACCTGACTAGCTGACAACCAGTCCACTGACTGAGTCTAGAGCTTATTGCATATGTGTAAGTCCAAGGTTACCTAAGTTAACTCAAGAAGATCGAGAAAATTAGAAGGAAAATGTAGGCAGTTGCACCAGAAACTTCATTATTGTGAATCTGGGAGCCTCCAGAACGACTTGTGAACATCCCTGTCAGGTCAATCATTATTGCCCCCCCCCTTCCTCCAGATAATACTGCTTTCTGTAGGACCTGATGGGCTAACATCACTGGCAAACTGCATGAGCTTGCTTTGTACCACGGCTGTGCAGGACGTGTCCAGCCCTTCCAAGTGGTTTTGAGACTGTGACAGCAGGCCATGGCCAGGACTGATGCAGGAGCTGTGCTCTTTGTCACCCTGGAAATGCCACCACCTCTCTGGATCCTTCCTTGCCTTGGACATGTTCTGTCCATCCTCACAGTATAAGTCTTGAAGCAATGGATGAGGAAGTTGAGGAGTTGTGGCCGTAGGCTGATGTGGGCAGCCAGACAAGTGCTGCCTTGTTAGAGATTATGCGCCTCATCTTCTATTTGATCTCTTTTTCAGGTGGCTGAAAATAATAGAAATTCAAAGGTATTTACATGATCCAGAAGCCTTCATTCAATCTTCAGAGGGACCTGAGCCATACAAGTACATAAGGCCTCGGTGACAGTCAGTGGGCTGGATTCTGTAGGATGGAAAGTGGAAGACAAAACACCACACTTGGTGGGATTTCCAGGAAGATTTCATTACTTAAGGTTCACACTGATTTAAGAGCAAGTGCCTAACTACATAAGTGCATTTATAAACCTATCAAGTGTGCATTTGTATGCATAGATGTCTAAATATTTACTTTTGTACAGCACTTAGTAACTCTGAAATAAGTTTTCCTGTCCAGCTCCAGTGCAGAAGCCTGTAGTCATGCAAACATGGCCCTGCCTCTCAGCAGGGGATATTAAATCTGGCACTACATGGATTTAACTCAGACATTCTCAACCAGAACTGCACTTTGAATGCTTTTTAAAATGCTCCCTTATTCAACTAGAGCAAAAGAAGTGGTGTTAGCACACCACCCTGTGTGTGCCCTCCACTCTTTTGGGTAAGGATTGTCCCTGTGTTGAAGACAGCATCCGTGGAAACTACAGGGGTGGCTGCTCTCCACTCTTTTTCAGGTATACCACTGTCAGCTTCCTTGTATGTTTCTCAACATTTGAATCTAAAAAAGCTATTACAAATCTTAAAAGGATCAGAGATAACATTTACTTGCTATTTACACACCTATTCCAAGTCAAATAACTCAGTGCCTCAGCCACCTTGCTTGATAATCAGGACAGCATATGGAATAGTATGTGCTTCTCCCTTTCACCTCCACTCTCTCCATCACTGCTGCAATCCAGTACCCAGAGCACCGTCCTGAATACAGATTTCCTTCTTCCTGCTCTGCTTATTTCCTTTAAGGCATTTTCCCCCCCTCTTGTGGATTGACAGACTTATCAACACCAGCTAAGATTCATTTAATGTGCCCAGCATAAGCCAAACAGGATCCTGGCCCGTCGCTTCATATTCTTTTCTCACAAAGAAACGGTTTTAGCTGCAATTATTTGCGTTGTCTGCTTAAATATTTAGCAAATGCAATAGTTTTGTAGTCAGGTGTTGCCGTAACCTATCCTGAATGTTAAGTCTATAAGCCAATTCTGCAGATGTCTGCTTGGATTTTTTGTTTTGTTTTTCTTCCTGGCTGTGATGAGGCAATATCCCCAGGAAGCAGGGACACAGCAGCGCCTTGGGCTGGGTGCTGCACTCCCAGTCTCTCTGTTGGAGACATGGAGAGGCATCCACACACAGCAAGCCTGCAGAATTAATCCCAGATGCCAAATGTGGAGATCAGTATCATGCGGCAAAGCTTTGAATTTTTCATTTTTCATTCATTAAAAGGCAGTCAAAAAGAAAAAAGCTCTGTTCTCGTCCTCCTGAGTGCTGTCACACTCACTCATATGCACACATACACTGCTGCCTTTCCAGTTAATACCAAGGGATGAAATGCCACAGTAAGCAGAGAACTGTACCAGATTTCCATGGATTATGGAGTATATTTTTATGGATCCAGTTGCAAAAGGATCATTGCTATGGTTTTTTTTAGGTTTTAGTATCTCGCAAAAATATTTCTTTTTTTTTTTTCATCTCTGTCCAATTTAGAATCTCCTCTGTCATTAGGCAAAATGTTTCTCTTATTAATCCCCATCAGTATAGTCCTAGTTTGCTGCAGATTCTCTGCTGGATGTCCTGACCTTCCCCCCCAAATCATCACCCCCTCTTATTCTGAATGTGCTTATCTACCTGTAGGAATTCTCTCCTCGGCTACCACAACCTTCCTGCGGGCATGGAGCAGCTGTCCATGGGCAGCAGCATGCACAGGCACTCGGAGTCGTCTCTTTAATCTGAGGTTAGAGGCCACTGTCAAGTGCTGGTGGACAGAGTGCAGGCGAGACTGTCAGAGGTGCCAGCTGAATGCAGAACAGTCACATGGATATCACCTCTTGGTGATAACAGCAGAAGAAAAATGCCTTTATTCACTGGAAAGAACATGGCAAGGCATGCCCAAGTCACCCAGAGTCCTGAAATCGAATGGAGAAAAGGAAAGACTTGCATCTTTCTCTCCTTGTTTATAAACCTGTCTGTAACACACTCCAGGGCTCCGTGCTCCATTTCTGATAAATGCGCAAAAGCCTGCATATGGTAACTTTGTCCAGCTTCCAAGCTAGCACAGGACCATATCTGGGACATCCTGGGGGTTATGCTCTTGATGTTGGCACATCAGAGTATGTGACATCAGAGGATATCCTGCCTGCAGCTTCCCAAAATTACTGGAGAGGCTTTTATGGAAGATTGTAGCTTTTTGCAGTGTGTGTCACTGACAAACAGCAGTGATGCTGTTACTCTTGGGGAAGTGACAGTGTTCCTGCCTCAGCAGCATGTTCACCTTGGTGCATGTGTTCTGATTTAAGAGTTTAAAAACCATCTTAAAACAATTCTCTTAGCGTGTAACTGATATTGACACATCAAGGACACAATTATCATTCTGCTCACATGGAAGGGAAATGTTAAAAAATAACCCTTCAGCCCATTCCTAGTATTTTCTATTTATCATTCACCAAATGTACACTTTTTAAATTGTAATACTTGCCTGAGATTTTTCTAAAGTGTTGAGTTTTGAGGGTTTTTTTTTCTCTGTTATCTCTCTGTCATCAGGCAAATGGCTTGGGAAAGTCCCCACAAGTCACTTGGGAGCACTTGTTGGACATTTGGAATGACAGAGTAGCACTCACCTCTTGCAAGAACTGTCTCTGATCTTCTGGACAGCATGGGGAAGTGCCTACAGGGCATTCTAGTCCTTGAAGGCAGATATTTCTCCCTGCAAAAAAAGCATCCTCATGGCCTGGGTAATCTGTCCCAGGAATCTTAGAACAGGCAAATCCTTGAGATACAGACTTCTAGAAGCAGGGAAATAATTAGAGAGAAAATACTTGCCCTCTACTTCTAAACATCTACTTCTATGCATCTGGGTTTGGCTATTATTGGATAAAGAGTTGCTAGATAGACTACAGGTCTAACTGAGTGGTATATTTGTTATTAGAAGTGGTGATATTTGTTATTTTAGGATATTTTTTATTAGAAGTGGTTAATGCCTGAAAGAACCAGCTGATCAGGAAACCATTTTTCATGCATTTTTTGCACCTCCATTGGCTTCAGCAACAATGATGGGTCCCAGATCAGAATCATGCCAGTGGCTGAGAAGTGTTTTTTCAGTACAAGCAAGAATTTTCTGTTCTGTTCAAGTTAGTTGGGTCCACTGATTAGCCTCTGTAATCTATTTCAGCACTAAGAAGCAAATGTAAGCCACATCTTGGGGATGACATGTTCTGTCATGGTCAAAGGGCAGCAGATGGAAATAAAAGTTGGTGAAGTAAACAGTTAGGAGAAGGTGTTTGTCATATAACAAACAGAAGTGACTCATGCGGTGTCCCCTTCCCTCTGCAGTCCTTATATGAATCACCTCACCTGTGTCCAAGGAAAGGTCAAACCAATTTCTCAGTTCTTGGAAGTGTTTTCAATTTAAAAGTACTGCAGGATCATGACATTATTTAGTGTGAAGAGTTGTATGAGCTCTGATTCAGTTTAACATGGGATTATAGTACAATTCCATTAGAACTGTCTCGATTACACGATGTGATTAATGTACATCTTGACTAGCTCTCACTGCCAACGCTGATTTTCCTTTTCCAAACTCCTTTGGTGCTCTCTCTTGCTCTTCCTTGTTATTTTTAATTGTTTGACTTAGAAATAAAAAGTGAGGAGATGGAGGAAACTACACTTTTGCTGGAGGAAGAAGCATAGACTCATTTTAAGAGGGTAAAGAATTGGGATTAAAAAGGAATTACTCTTCCTGGTTTCAACTGCAGACCCATCACAGTTAGGCTGAGGGGGACATTAACTCTTTCTTCTTTCTCCCTCACATTTGGGTGCTACAGGCCTCTGTATTATTCAGAACCTAAAGGGAGAATAAGTGCTGCTCTGGAAAATTTCAACTTGTCAGCAGTGACACAGTGTTGGTAGCAGGAAGAGTTCTTTCTTCCCATCGCCTGGCTTTTCCATGACTCTCCTCCTGCTCCCAGCCCCGTTTGTTTCCATATTACATGCTTGTTACCAGGAAGAATACAGGAAGAAATTAATCCTAGTATGGATTTCTTTCAAGGCACATTTCTCTCATTTCCATTTTGGCTTGATCTTCTGTTAACTGTCGTAAGACAAAATCAGGCAGCTTGACATTTTTATTTTGTTCTCCACACAACAGGTTGGGTTAACCTATGTGGGATTCCCATATGTAATTTACCCAGCTAATTTATGTGGAAAATACCAGCTCTCTTGTCCTAGCTTGGATTTGAGTTTGACTGAATTTCCTCAGCATAAAAGCAAACCTCATTTCCAAATGAAGACATGCCTTTTCCCCTTCTGAAGTAGTTTGTCTTCCTGCATAGGCGTGATATAAAGGAACATATATATCCTTCTGCTGTTTCATTTTCCTCTTTTCAACTGTACACCCAAAAAGCAGGGGGTGAATGGAAAGGGGATATCCTGGCAAATCTGGGCACTGCCATTACCATACCAAATGAATTAGAGGGCAGTGAACCTATTAAAATAAGATGTTTAGATTCTGTACATAGGATCATGCTTGATTTTTGTAACAAAATCCACCTATTTCTGTCTGCATCTCATGCAAGACTGCACCCATCCAGGAAAAATCAATTGAAGGGTTTCTGTGTTATGAAATATAGGCACTTATTTTTTAATTATTGCACTCAGCTTAAGGCTATGCTTCTCTGTGACTGGCTAACATGGATCTGTTATAACTCCATTACAACTCAAAATTCAACAGCATTAGCTGTTTTCATCACACTAAATTGTTATTGGAAATGCTTGTGCTGAATCTGACTCCAAATACAACAAAAGCAACTAAAATGTTAGCTCTTCCTATAGATTATTTAGCCTGAATACAAATTAATAAGGATGCAGTCCTCCATCTCTATGTTTTGAAAGAATTTTATTGCTTGTTTGTAGGAGCCAGAAAGTAAGTTGAAGCGAATGAAGTGGAAAGAGCACTTTTGCTCAGTGAACTATAGGCTTGAGATTGAACAAAATCATTGACAGTTTTACCAGAGAGGGTTTGCAGATGCCCATCAAAATGTCTGTACACAGACTGGCCCTGCAGCATGGGAGCAGCAGAATGCACTGCCACAAGGGAGATCTGTCTGGGTATTTATACCATGCTCATTGCCATGGTAACAGAAAGTCTTATGAAATGCAGACATTACGTACAGAGGTGTTTGTGCTTTCCTGCCTCTCTCTCACTCACTCTTTCCTTCCCCCCAGCCCTGGGGCTTTTATGGATGGTTTAATAGCAAGGAGGCCCCGTGTCAGCCAACAACTTGAACGGACTCCCAAAACCTTGGGATCCCTGGGCCAGACTCTCACAGGTGCTCCCGAGCCCCTCGAGGGTGCCTGGCCACTTCAGGGAGTGGTGGGAAGTATTTCAATAATATCTGAAGGTCACAGCTGTGGAGAAGGATCACCAAGACTTAACTCACAGCATGCCTCCTGCCTCCCCAGGGATGCAGGGAGTCACAGCCATGGGGTGGGAGGTCCTGAGCTCAGTTTGGTGGTGGGCTGTCTACCAGGAGCTGAAGGGGGTTCCAAGCTCTGGACCAGCACACACCATGGATCCCCTGCTTCTTTACACAAAACATTTCCTCTTTAAGCATCCACATGCTGGGATATTCAAGATGGGAGCTCTTTCTCCTGTGGTCACATCTGGCACTGACTGTGTGAATTTTAGGTAGGTATTAATCATGCTTTTGCAGCTCCATACTTCACTGGCATGTTGTGCCACTTTTTTCATCAACATCACTGTAATGTACCTGGGAGCTTATCAAATGAAGCCAATAGCAATAAAAGTATCCTAGCTGACTTCAAAAATAAATTAGTCTTTTTCTGTTTCTGTCTATAAAAGAGACCTACCCTAAGAGCTGGGTAATTGGTAAGCTCTGTCCCTCTTAGCCCATATCTATATAATTTGCAAAGCAGGGTTTAACATGATGCTTCAAGTTAATATGCTGACACAATCTAATTTTCTAAAGAAAAAGGCTGACTACAGGTCTTCAGAAATTCTTAAAAATGTACTGCTTAGTCTTACGGCAGTATGTTGTATTAGCCAAGAAAAATGCAAGACCAGGTTTTGGGTGTAATTTTAGAGCAGTTAAGAGTCATGAAGTGCTGTGGAAAGAAAGGGAAGTTACCTCTTGTTTCCTGTGAACATCGTCTCCATGCTATAAAATACTGATCACTCTCCTTGACCAGATAAGGAATTTATAAATGGCAGGGAAATCAAGAATCCAGGAGACTCTGGAACTGGGAGTTTTGATGTCTAAAGCAAATGAGATGGTGCATTTCAATTGCAGTATATTGTTGTTTTTATGAATTTTTTAGTCTTTTGATTCAGAAATGGTTGTATTATTAACATAGTACTTCTTTTGCTGTAGCTGCATGCTTAAGTAGGCATGGTACAACACCCAAAATTGCTACCTAGAGATACAGTATTTTGTACACAGTGTGATTTCTAATTGCTTGAATAATACTACACAATGGAATAATTTCTTACTCGGTGAGAGCTGTTTCTCACTGCTTGAGATATAATAACCTCTTGGAAAGTCACGGAGCTGCAAACTGTAATGGTTTATGTAGAGCATTTTTGCTCAGTCTCTACTCTTAAAATGCTCAGCATTCACTAAAAAATGAATCAGGAGAAACTGGTAAAATAAGTTGCAGAAGTCGAATGAGATGGCTCTTCAGATTTATATATAGAAGGCTTTTTAGACGCCCACATCCCCTATATTAAAAACAGTGATTCAGAAAATCAGCCAGTGGATTCCTGAACCAAAGTATTGTGCGTGATTTTTTGCAGTCCACATTTAAAGAGATGCATTGTTTACAAGAATGAAATGGGTATTACAAGGCACTTTTGCAATACAGCTGTCTTGTGGTGACTTGGATGACATGAGGGCAGTTTTAATTTACCAGTTTATTTTGCTATATGCATCTATGCATTTATAAAAACAGATTTTCTTCTCAGAAATATATATGAAACAATTCACCTGGAAATGTGCATGGTAATATTAAATAACCAAAACAGAGTGAGCCTGGAAAGAGTAGCAAAGTTACATATCTGATGTCTACAGCTAAGAACTGAGTTGGGAAGATATTGTGGTTAACCCTGCTGTAAATCAAGTATTTGCCATCCAAATGCAGAATCCCCTTTTTGAAAGGACAGAAGGGGCTGACTGCAGACCAAACTCCCTGCATCACTCTTCCAATCCTCTTTAAAAGTGAGGGGCCACTGGAAACACTTCGGTTTGTTGGTCAAAGCACAGTGGCAAATGTTAATAAAACTCCCTGTCACAACCTGTGGAACTGAGATAAAGGGGAGGTTCCCAAAATGACGGCACCTACTCCCCTAGCATGGCGTGTCCCAAGGCCAGGGAGGTGCCTTGGGACCTCAGTGCCAAGGACCCAGCTGGCATCAGGACTTGGTAGAGAGGCAGCAGCTGCCCTGGACCCACCTCCCAGCAAGGTTTAGGATGCAATCCAGAATAGGAGCTGCAGCACTATTTAGAGAGCTGTAGCTTTTCTTATGAAGGCATTCTCACTTCTTGCCAAGCAGGGAGACAGATCAGTGCCAGTCTCCTGCTGCAATACACAGAAATCATAATGGACAGGAGCCTCATGAGGGGATACCCACAGACCCAGTCCAGGGGCTGGACAGCAGCTGCTTTTTGCACAAGGAGCTGAGGGGATTGTGTGTCCTTTCCCTTTCCTTCCTCCTCATTCACAGCAGGGTGAGAGCTGCTGGTCCAGCACAAGTAACACCGATGGTGGCTCTGCAGACTTCGCAGGCACTTCCACAGACTGGAAGCTGAGGCAGTGCCAAATGCAAGCTGATAGGTTTTGAATGGTCATGTGCTCCAAAACAATTTTGTATTGATGTGTATTGATGAGCCTAGGTCTAGTTTTTGATAAAGTTCTTGGTGTTATTGACCCTGCCTAGGAGTGTGAGCCCAGACTGTAAAACTCCAAGCAGACTGACAGCTTGGCACCAAGGGTGGGGACACTCTGCTTTCCCAGACGGAGAAGCTGCTGTGCAAGAGCTGCCAGCCCTGACAGCAGCTGCCCAGGGGGAGGTGAGAATGCCCCAGATGGACGGCTCCTTGCTCAAACCCTGCTCAAGAGACACAAAAGAGAGGAACCACATACTGCAGAAACCCTCCTTCCCCACCAGAGAAAACAGCATATGACCTTCTTGAATGCCTTTTCCCTGAGTGTTTGATTATTGTCCTGAAGTATGCTATAGAGTCAGTATGGAACAGCACTGATGGTGGCTGTGCATGTTATATAGGCATGTGAATAGACAGAAATCTGAGTAATAATTCTAAAAAAGATACACCCTAAGGACTTCCTAAGCGTTTTAGTGGGATTGATGAACTTCAGTTACATATTCCCTTCCTGGCTCCTCTTCTAGAAGAGCAGGGGAGGAACTTTCTAAAATATCAGTCAGTGTTTCTCAGCCATCTATGATTTTTTCTGGACAGAATAAATACTGGGAAGGGCTTTTCTGGATAGAAATGAAGAGTGGATCTAGTACTCCAGAAGAACAACAAACCTTTGTTTCCCTTCCAGTGTAAGCAAGGAAGAGAGGTTGGTATGGGGTATGACATAACTAAAAGTAGCTGTCATATAGGAAGAAAGTTAAGAATAAGGTACATATTCACAATACCTTTGTGTGCTCTTTCAGACTAGAAATCTGTGCTGTGCCATCTTCTGAGTTGATGTGGAGATCAGGCTTTGCTGGACACTAAGACAAAGAGAGAAACTGTAGCACAAGGGCAGCTACTGGCAGAGTTCCCGTGGACTGTTAAGGAAAGGCAGGACTCACACCGAAGGAATTTGAAGCAGTTGGTTTCATTTGGAGTGTGGCCTCTTGTGTGCTATTTCTCCACTGCTTTTTGAAACGAAGCTGGTGATTGCAGAAAGGATTGTCCTGCATGCCTTCATTCCAGAGGAATTTATTCCAGTATAAAGTCACCCCCTCATGCACTAGCAAGACAAGGCTTCCTGCTCAGTCCCCTTCTAGCCTGTCAGGCCTGTGCTGGAGCAGCCTGCTTTTAAAGGAAGTGTGAGACCCAGCCAGGGATTGACCTCTGCAGGGAGCTGCCAGCAAATGGAGCAGCAGCTCAGCCAGCGTGGCCCGATGGAAACAGCTCGGGTAGGATCTGAGATGGTCATTTGTATATGAGCAGTCCAGGGCAATTTCAGGAAGCAATGGGCTAAATCCACACTGGTGACAAAGATGGTGAGACAAAGATGGTGGGTTTTATTCTACTGCTGTCACTTGGGGAATTAGAGCCCTCAGAGGTGGCACCAAGAAGAAATGAAGTGTCAGCCCTCCAGGAAAGCTGTGTTTGAGGCAAAGGAGATCCCCCTAATAAATCTCTCACTCTCTCTGATTGTGACAGCCTGTCACAAGTCTGCAACACTTTTCTCTGAAACTCCACGTAACCCAGAGCTAGAAAAACAGCACTTCCACAAAATGCACGAGGTCCTGCAAGTGATGGTTGCCTGATCTGTCCTACGGGGAGTACTCTGGAGGGATCCCCTGTGTGGGATTTGTGAGAAGGGTTGCCTTTAACACTGGGCTCTGCCTGTGGGAGCTGCCTGGTGGGGGCATTGTGCAGGGTTGTATAATCCAAATGAAAGACCTTATTGTGATGGGTGCTGCTTATGGCATAGGAAAATGTTGTGAGATTTTCAGGCTGGAGTCTCCTGTTAACTCTATCCCAGCACTGTGCTATTTGTGCAGAGATTGTGCCATGCTCTCAAAAAGAGCTTTTGGAAGACAATCCAAGTGAAAGATGAGTATGCTGGAAAAGAAAAAAGAAAAGAAAGCCAGTGTATGGGTTGCAAAAGTAGAGGTATGCTGGAAAGCCCACCTTCTTCTACTCTAGCTTTTCTACAGTGAAGCATTTTTCTTTCTTCTTACCCTGCAATTTTGTATTTAATGAAGAATATTAATGCATACTTGAATTAGGATAATCCCAAAAAGTTGATAAAGCCCAATGTAGACAGACTGGAGCATTAGAGAAGAATTCAGGAGACTAAACATAAAAGATCAAGACATGAATGGGACTAAAAATTGTTTAAACCTATGTCTGGACTACGAAAATATCAACTGTCATGTTAGATCACTTTTCAGATATTTGGAAGCAATACAAAGTTTCCTCTGTTAGTTAATTACTCCCTTAACTGTCCACTACAGAGTTCCTTTCATTTCCTCTCTCAAACATCTGGCAGCAGATACTGCAGAAACCCACAGTCAGCAGGATACACAAGCAGGGGCCTAACTTTAGTTCATGAGTCATCTCCGTGGCTCCAGTGGGACAGTTCAGGTGGTTAAAGTTAAGCATGTACTTAAGTACTTTGCAGAAATGAAATGGATCTGTGCCAGAGGGAGGTTGCTGCCTAAGGTAGGATGTGGTTGTTCGCCTGTCCTTAACCATTTATAAAAGGGACTTGTATAAAATATAATTAAAAGACACCCCTCTGCTGTGAGAGCAATGATTCCTGATTTTTAAAAGTGAACCCCTGTCAGCCTTTACAGTCTCTCTCAGCCCCCCTGTTATTATCAAGCCATTAGTTGGAAATACTTTGATCAGGTTCAGCAGAGCAGGGAGTGATTGTTCACCCTCACCTTATCCAGCTCAGTGAGCCTGTGGGGCACGGAGAGACAACCCCTGCTCCAGGGTACCTGCTTTGTTACAAACGTTCTGCTTCCCTGATAGCCACAGTTCATCTGCTGACCTACAGCTGCGTTTGCAGGCAAAACTGTCAGTCTGTGGAGTCACCATCTGCAAGCAGCCCTTCCCACTGCAGACGCATGGAACCAGGGCTCTTCCTCTCCTTCATCCGAGTATTTCTGGAGCTTAAAAAATCCTTATTTTTTAAAATTCCATTTGAAGCGCTCTTATCCGGGCCATGGTGAGCACATTCTCTGGAGCCTTGATCACCACAAGGCCTGCAATTAATTCTGCTTGGGCTGTGGTCCTGTCTCCACCACACCCTGAGTGTTTGCCTTGCCCTGGCTCCAGTGCCACAAACCCGACCACAGGTAACCAGGTGGTGGGTCAGGTGAGCTTTGGGCTTCGTGGTAGCAGAGCTCATGCAGAATACAAGACTTGTATTATTCTACCTATACAGGAGCTGTATGATGCGTCCAAATAATCCCTTTACTAAAATCAAATAGTGATTTGTAGCTGAAAGAATGGTTTCAAAACTCTTAAAGAGTATCTGTGTCACCAGTAATTCCTTTTCTACTGAACATAAAAAAAATGAAAATCAACTTTTGCCAAACAGAGAGCAATTTTTCCGAAGCCCTAATATCAGCGAAGTATTTCTTCTTGCACATTTTTCCCAACCTGTCAGAATCATAAGACTGAAAATTATAAAGCCAGCAGCTTTGCTAGAAAATGTCAGGCAGCCACACATTTTTCAGAAGAGCAGAGTCTACTTTATGCTGGGTAGCATTGTTTGAAATTGAGTTTTCAAAGTGCGCAATTTTTCATTTCCAAGTCAAGGCTAATGGAAAAATTTCACTTCCAAAGGTAGGATACGGAGCAACTGAAAACAGGGATTTAGAAAAGAACTGCCATCTCAGCAATCATTTTGAACATTAGGATCATTTGACATTTTAAAACTGGTGGCAGTGATTCACTTATCAGAGGGACTTAACTAGGATTTGTTTATATGTCTTTCAAATACTAAGTGTAAATCATCAGTCTTACATGTCTCTGTTTTCTCCTCCACAAGGTTCCTCTAAGCTCCCAGAGTTTCTCTCACCCCTTGAATCATCATGTGAAATGGACTTTAATATTTACTCCCCGTCCAGCATTAAACAAACTTTTCCTTCCTTCCTTCCTTCAGTAGTTTTAGTCTATGGAGCATGGAGGCAGCTTCCTGGGATGGAGGAATCGAGCTCATGCCACGTGAAGGAATCTCTATTCCTACTTGCCTCAGCCTCAGAGGCCAACATGGTTCACATGAAAGGCAGATTATTGCAAATTAATTAAAAAAATTAGCATGAAGGTGAGTAACAGCGTTGTAGAACACTACAGAGGAAAGTTTTGGGTTGCCATGTTTAAGAGAAGTCAGCTCAGGGGACTTTTTTTTCATACAGTGCACGGGAAGGTTGCTTTGGCCATATCCCAGGGAATGGACGCAGGGCAACATTGTCACACACTAATTCCCTCCTGCTGCTAAGCAAATCATGGCTTTTATTTAAATACACATGCATAATAAATCTTTGTCAAACAATCCATGAAAACTACCCGCAATTTCCTTGAAATTAAGAATATTTGAGTGTTTCTCCATTGCAAGAAAATTTTGGTGCAATGCCTCTGTTCTAACTGAAAAGCCTTTTTTGGTCCTGCCACACAATTAATTCCCACCTTCCACTGAAATTCCAGCTAGAAAAAACAGAGTGGCAGCCTACTGTCCTGGGACAGGATGCTTGTCTGATTTAATTTCAAGGCAGGCAGGGGAAAAAATGCAGGAGAGGAGCAGCACTGAAAGGGCACATGGGAATGACCTACCATGGTGAAAGAGTGATGGAGTCAAGAAACAAGGCCAATTTCTCCACGGGCTCATCATCTGAACCATTTAAATACACATGTAATCCTTGCAGACATGTTTCCTGCTTGTTTTAACTAGAGGAAATAAGGTAGCAGGGAATACAAATGTGTCAGGCAAAAGGATTTGTGTCAAATTACAGCTTGTACAGCTGTCCCTGGAGCAAGACTAGGCTGCCCAAAGACTACAGAGGAGGAAAAGGTAGTATAGTAGAAGAAATCCTTCTTTCTGCTCCTTGCATCTCTTTTCCATTTCCATACATTTCCCCAGACTCTTCTGTCCAGCTTTCATTCCTTATAGTAACCTAAAAAAAAGTTCTGGTAGCTTGACATTAATCTTGTCACCATTTCTTGTGCAACTGAGTAAAGAGTACAGCCTGAGCAAGAGGGCTGAGCATCCTACAGCAGAGTTTGGAGTTAGCCTTGTACATCCTGGATTTTCCCTCTTGTCCTCACCTCGTCCCCATTTAGGTGCTTCATACTGAATTTATCTATAGCCTGGTCTCACATGCTGCTGTCAATGAGCTTTTCTTTTAGCAGTCATTTATCTGTGATGCAACAGGCTCATAGATGTCATAAAACTTATTTTAAAAAGCATTTTACTTTGCATTATCCAGTGACTGTTTAATAGCAGCCAAGATGTATTCTCTTGAAATGCATACCTGAACTCGCACATCTATTGTATCTGCCACTTACAGAATCACAACAGTCTGCTGGATTTCTGGTCCCTAAACATGGAGTTTATCACCCCAACTACTTGAGAATGCTTCTAGATGGCAATTTTATCCAGGCCAATTACTTACCTAACGCAAAATTTTCTGAGAATTACTTTCATTTAGAGAAGAGGTCAAGAGAAGAACATCTGCTCAAAAAAATAATTTTAAATTGCTTTGTGCAAAAGGAATGCAAGTGTTTGATGCAGTAGTCATATCAATGTGCTTGGTAACTGTCTGGAACAGGAAAGGAATATAAACAAATTATTTCATACAGTGTAGTTCTCTCTGTCTGAGAGGAAGTGAAACTGCAATGACACCATTTAACCCTTGCAGGATCAGGTATTAGCAGCCTGGTTTACATGACAGCATTATTTTGCCTATTTTCTCGTCCCAAGCAGAAGCAGAGGCAGAGGGATATGCATTCTTCTTGAAGAGAAAAGAACCTGTCAGTGTATACCTGCTCTTTCAAAGACGTTACAGGAGGGCATGGTTTTTACAAAACCAAGTAAATGTTGTTAATCAATAGCCAGTTGTGACCCCTCATTTAAATAAAACAGCAAATGAAGCCAAAATTTAAGGAGGGAGAACTTGTTAAACATCTATTTTACACTTTCAAGAGCATCTCAGACATATTAAGAATAAATGTAATTTGAATAGATGCATATTATTTAGTAAGATAATGCAAGGGAAGTTTAGCAGTCTGTGATGAAGTGTGACTCTGAGGATCGTTTATTCCTATTAGTATGCTAAATAACCCATCACCAGCAGCCCCAGAATGAGTTGAAATCGGCAGTCAAAACCTTTTGCTGAAAGAAATAAAATGCACAGACATCAAGGTCAAGCACGACAGTACCACTTCTGCTGCACAAAAGTCCAGCCTGTGCACTCCGGTGACAAAACGTAAATTCAGGTAAATGGACCAACCTTTGTTCCTCGTGCCACAGCAGAGATGCAGCCCCTGGAGGGAAGGAGTGCTGCCAGTGCTGTCAGCATGACTGTGTCTGCACAAGGGGTTTCTCCTGGCAGCAGAGAGCCACCTCTGCCTCTTTATACCCCCAGGAGATGGAGGTGTGTTGGCAGTCCCTCACAGGTGGCAAAACTCTGTAACAGTGGCCTGGGTGTTCACACTGAACAGTACAGTCTGTTTCTGAGCAATTGTTGCCTTGAGGCTTTACACAGCCCTAAAGGTAGATTGATGTTCAGGGAAAAATTCTCGTAGCATCTACCTTTGGCTTTAGAGGGAGCCAAATAACATTTTGCTAAACAAAAGAATACATCTGAAGATGTTAATGGCAAAAGAAACCAAAACAGACTTCATTATAGGTGTCGAGGCATAGCTGCAAAGGGGCAGCTGTGTGGTCAGCATCACACTGCATAGAAATATCTGTCCCACTCCAGAATGAAGCTGAATTTGTGGCAGTTTTCTTCTTCTTTCAAAAGCTTTTTGGTTTTTGGAGAATGGAATGCAGTTCTTTCTTTCATCACTACCTTTCCCTTGGAGTCTGATGCAATTTTTAGTTATTGCTTTGCAAGGAGAAGTGCTTATGATTCTGCAAACATGGAGAAATATGTTACTCACATTTCCTCATCCTTCAGGTCCTGGGAGAGAAAGGTGGGATTCCTCTGGCCAAATGTGCATTCCTGCAAGCCACCAAAGGATCTCTGCAGTGTCACATGGTAAAAAGCAGGCCCTCACAGGGCATGACCCTCTCATTTAAAAATAGTTGCCTATGGAAAACTTAACCTTTTTAAAATATCAGAGAAGTATTAGCTGATTAGTAATTAGTATTACCTTTAGCTGTGTGTGTCTACACCAGGACAGGATGAACTGCATCCAAAAAGGGGCTTGCTCCTCTTCAGCTGGCTCCAAAGGGAACCTTGCCCCCCATGCCAGTGCAGCTGTCTATACTGCAGAGGTCCTGAGTTCATAAAGACCAGTTTTGTCCCAAAATGTCCTTCCACATCAGCCTTTTCAGTCACAGCACTGCACAGGCATTATGTTCAGTGTGTGCTTCATATTTCTGTAATTCTCATCTGACATCCCTGGCTATGTTTGACAAAAACCCAGGTGCTTGTCTGTCCAGCACACAGAGGTCTCAGCTCTTCAGGGCCACCCCTGCAGCTAATGGGGCTCACCTGGTAATTGAACGCTTCCTTTAAGGCTGCAGGGAATACCAGCCTTGGATGGGAAGGCCATTGCTCTGACAGTGTGACAATGAAGTGGAGCAATGGCAGAAGGCCATGTCACCGTCCCACACGCTCACAGCGCCCGGCTCCGCGCTGGTGTAACTCCAGGTGTGGTTTGACATTACAGCAAAAGCCTGTCTAACCACTCGGTGCAGCTGAAAACTCCCCCTCTGCTGTGCCCAGCACCTGTTCCCACTCTTCCTCCTCCTCCTTCTCCTCCTCCTCCTCCTCCTTGCTGGCACTGGGAACTGTCCTGGGAGCCAGTTAAACTCACCCTTCAGAAGAAAGGATTTTCTTGCTTTCCTTTTGTCTCCCTGGTTTCACATCAGTATTTAAGGAGCGCTGATGGGGAGGGCAGGAAGACAAAGATGAGGCCTCAAGGATGGGAGAGGGCAGGGACTGCCCTGAGTGAACCTTCAGGGAGAAGTTTTCTGTCAAGGCTCAATACCTTTCAGTTGAAGCTTGCTCAGAACAAGCTACCTTACCTTGGGTGCTGAGAAGTAACGCTCAGCTCCAGTAACTTTACATTTACCTTGAACTCACTTCCCAGCTCCTAAAACATGAGACCATTTTGTTTGAAATGCTGCTTGTTAATGTGCTAGACATGCTTCCATCAAGCATGGGTAGCCTTCTTCTCTAAGGAAGAGATAACAGGTAGAGTTCAAAACCCTGAGATTGTTACCTGCTCGTCTGCTGCCTCTTCTGCTTCAGAGCCTGCACTGGCAGGAGACAGATGCCTTCAAACCTTGCCTAGGCTGTCATCACCTCAGAGTCCACCTGCCTCCAAAAATGGCAACACGGTAGAGCCAGCAGGTGAGCAGAGATGCAGCAGTGATCGCCAGAACCTTCTTCAGCCAAAATGGATTGTGGTTTTCTTAGTTAGTGGCCTTAACAGTAATTTATAATTAATCCATAATCTTTTTAAGTAACTGTCTCTTTATCATCATCTTTTAATTATTGGCATTAAAAAAAGAGATTAGTTTGACTATTTCCTGTAATTTGAAGCAGTCACCAGTCTGTGGCCTCTTTTCATCTCCTGTTTCTTGTTTCTCCAACAATAGCCCAACACAGCAGCTCTTGAGAAAACTACCTTCAAGAGCCAGAGCTTAATTAAGTCAAGTCTAAGTCATATCCTGGGGTTCTCAA
Organism: Tichodroma muraria; assembly: GCA_013390105.1. NCBI lineage: Eukaryota > Metazoa > Chordata > Aves > Passeriformes > Sittidae > Tichodroma > Tichodroma muraria. Next base: position 34,940 of record WAAG01070878.1, on the reverse strand, counting down.
ATAAGGCTTCAACAAAATGGCTGGTGTGGGAACAAAGACCATGCTGAGTTAGAAAAGCTTCTTTTGTCGTGATCATTTTCATGACCACCACAACTTCTCTTCCCTGATCCAAAGAGACCAACACAAGGCCAGGGCTGGGTCCTTTTTCTTGCTAAATGAGGTGTCTCAATTTATCTCTCAGCTATGCATGGGATAAAGACAGCTTGAAAGAGCTTTAACCAAAGTCATTTGCCAGCGATAGGCTTTCTGTCAGCCCCGAGGAAAAGAGGACCTCTGCCTGCTCTGTTTCCCTGGGGCTGCTCTCTGCAGTGGTGGGAGGCCCTTGAAAGTCTCATCTCCCTCTGGAAGATGAGATGATCTAGGTCCTGCCCCTCATCCCAGGAGGTTCCTCTCGGGTCCCTCGTTGCCTGGCAGCAGCTTCTGATCACTCCTGAGCAACTCATCCACATCCTTCTCAGGAGCAGTTGCCATCCTCAAATCCTCCAGGCTGTCCTGATTTTCCTATACCACTTATTAATGTTCATAATTGCAAAATAATTAGGCCTGCTGAGTTTGTAATGAAGGCACAATTTTAAATGCTGTAATCAAAGAACTTTCAATTGGATTAAGACTTGAGCGTCCTAGTGGTTTAATTACAGGCCCAGGTAAGCACAAATAAGCTTTGGGTTTACTCCTGCCTTTCAGACAGGCCACAGCAAAGTCTTTGTGCCCACTTGGTATCACTGAGTATCTGACACTAATGGAGGTTGAACCCCAGTAGCCAGGATCCTACGTGGCATCCCAGGCAGTGGGAGTCAGCCTCAGACATGCACAGCTCCTAGGGTGAGGCAGCACTAGATTTACTTAGTCAACATGACAAATACCAGTGAAGAATTCCTTAGGAGGAGGCATCCTGTGAAATAAAAGGCTGAACTGAAGGGTGTGCAGCTTGACAAATGCTCCAAATCAGCACAGCCTCTGAAAGGTGGTGTCCTCCTCTCCCCTTGCTCCCAGCCATCGTTCTCAGCCACGCTGCCTCCTCCTCTCCCTAGCAAAATTGGTTCTATATCCACGTGGAAAAGTAAATACAGTTAAAGGCAATCTTTTTCTTTCACTCTTTCTTTCCTTTTTTTGCCTTGAGGGACTGCACAAATATTTACAATAGCATGGTGAAACAGGGAGCCCAGGGACAAGAACAAGATGCTGGTGATGAGAGGAACCCCTTAAGAGTGATGGGGGCATCAAAAACTGTATGCCTAAATGTTGGTCAAATTAAATTCTAAGGAGAAAGGTGAGAATGACTAATTCTAAAGGGAGTTATTAAGCTTGAGTCCCACAAGGACAAATAATTATTTCTGCACTGCACCTCTGGAGAGGGCAATGTATTTCAACAGCGCTAGAAGATGTGGTCTATCAAACAGGCTTCAGACAGTCCCTGGTGACAAACCTCCTGATCTGGGGCACAGGGAGATGTCTCACTGCAAACGAGGTCTGAGCAATAAGCAAAACACTGAGACTTCACTTTCAGTTCTGCTTTGGCTCGTTTGCAGCCCGGTCCTTTTCTAGTTGCAGTCTTTGAACTCCTCCCAAGCACACCCAGGGACTGGTTGGTAGGCAGGATGTGCTGCAACTGCCAGAGAGATTAATTGGAAGAGAAGTGTAGATCAACACCATCGGCTGCACACACACACACACGCATCAATTTAACTACTCCAATTTAGAAAAGATTGAGATAAATTGGTACAATCTTCTTTCTGGACAAGGTTAGAATGTAGATGCTTTCGGCTTGTCAGGTGCAAAACCAGACAAGCTACAGCACTACCAGGAAAGGGAAAATACATCTGTGGGTCTGTACCAGTTATAAAAGTGTTATAACCAAATAAGTATGAAAATAGGTAGGGGCTGCCCATATTTTTGCAAAAATTACATCTACATACATCATACTAAGTTTAATTGTAGTTGATAGCATTTTTCTAGTAGCACAGTGGTTGTTTTATTTTACTGTGTGGTGTTTTTTCTTCATCTCTCTGGGATGTGTCTGCTTTGATGCCCTGTTGAAGCCAGGAAAAAGCTGTGAATTATTTTTGAACCACCAGGAGTTCACATTAAATTATAAACCTTAATGCAAAAAGAATTTAACAAATGCAAATCTGTAGTCATTGATTTTTGACTGTTATGTAATTCCTGAGGTTTCATGGACATCCATATTATATTTACTCAGTTTAGAGGTAAGAGGTACAAACAGAAATTTATTATTTCAAAGAGAAAAAACCAACAAATTGCCTTCACTAGGCTGAAGCATCCATGAAAGTATCTAAATGTAATTTATCTTCATTATAAAGACTCTGCATTGTGATATGGGTTCTCTGCTGCTGATCGTACCAGAAATTACTCCAGCTCCATTTTCACATATTGATAATAATGATACTAAATTATATTTTACAATTATCACCATTATATTGTATTTGTACAAATTTAATTTATTAGGTTAAAATTATAATCTAGTCTTATTAGCAAATCACATTCTTTGGTCTGTCTTTGAAGGGGGCAAATGGAATAAAAGCTAAAAGGTGGGAGATTCACCTGTCCAAAGGTAAATGTGTTGCCTTTCTAGAGAGAGGCCCTTTGGCTGCCTTTAAGCAGCACAGTAGTGGATGCTATGGGAATGATTGCTCTTAGTCTAGAACAGCCCAAACAAACCTATTTTGCCACTTTTTACACTCCTAAGTGTATAAAATTTATACAGGGACATCACCTGATGTTTAATTTACTCAGTAAATTTGAGCAGACACCAGACATTAGCCTTTCTAAGAGGAGAGAAAAGCCACAGTTTTGTCAAATGTGACTGAAAATGGGAAATTATGAGGGAAACAGCTGCTCTGCCTGACGTCTGTAAGTGCTGCACAGGATCCATAAACACATTCAGGGGGAAAGGGAACAGCAGTGTTAGCTAAATTGATTTATTTGTGTTAGCTATGCAATATAAACATCCCAGCAGCTATTCCCAGATTATTTCTCTCAACAGGGTGATGAGAGTTGAACCTCTTCTGTGGTCCTGAACCAAACCCATCACCTTCATCCAGGAGCCCCTGAGGGGCCATGGGGATGTTTCAAACCCCTCTACAGCTGCTAAAGGGAAAGTTTAAATAAACTGTGTACTTCCTCAGCACTAAATCCTCCTGCTCCTGAAATGCTTGCCAACAAAGTGAAGTGGATTTTTCTTGAAGTTAATGTCACTTTAAGGATTCATGTAAATCCTTCATGGGTTTTGCTTTCATTTTCAGTATGACTGAATTTTATGGTATGATCATATCAACTCTTCCACTTTAAATTCAGTTTTGCACCAAGGGATGGTTTCTATCATTATGTCTGTAGTCAGTAAAAGCAAGGCTTTACCCTCTGAGCTGCACAAAAAACAACTAAAACACTTTACAGACTCTGTTTTTCTTTTCACAGTATTTAGTTCCTCAGACAATAAGCAAATATATCACTCTTCTAGAGAGGAGTTTCATTTCCTTGTGTACATTACCTCAGGAATGATTAAACTTCAGGCTTAGTTTGCAACATGCAATTTCTGCTTCATCCAGCATCTCTTGGCAGGTTGTTTTTGAGATTATGTGGCACAGAGTCAGTGCTCGCAGCACTGTCCATCCATGAGGATGCCCCTGACACATCCCAAGGGGTGTAAGGAAGAAATGCCCTCTTTTGCCTTTCTCAGGAGGCTGTGGCAGGGAAGAGGGAGATCAGAGCCACCCTCTTTGGAAGAGCAAACAAGACATCAGCTGCTCCCTGAGGTCTCCCTGGGAAACACACAGCTCATAGGAGCTCTGGATCTTGTGGTGCCTCTCCATGAATGTTGCCTAAAAATAGAGCTGAAATGTGACTGTTCAAGATACAGCCTTGTGGTAAACAAGGAAATTGAGCATATAGCCATGAAAGTTTTGCTTATTTTTCTCTTGTGGTCTGTAAAGTGTTAAAATCTATTGATTGTAGCTTTTTATTTTAGGGTCAATTGCCAATAAGCTTAAGAAAATCTTCTGTTGTTCCACTAGTCCAGCTCGGTGCAGGTCTCAGGGGTTTCTTGTCTGTTTCCAAGCTTTTTTCCAATAGGCATTTTGATTCAGTTAACTTACAATGTAAATATTCTTTGTAGATACATGCCAGCAGTATAGACATTTACATTATGATTGCCTGAAACTGTCCATTATAACTTAATTTTCAGTTGCCTATTGCTTGGGTAGACATTTTCCAGAATTTTCATCAGATTGAAAGTAGATGCTATTTGCATATGCATGCTGGACTCGTTCAGACACACAGGGAACACCACACACTGGCCTTGCCACAGTGAACTCAGCCTCTCGGGGAAGACAGAGACAAAATTGATGATACTTTTCCAGGCTTGCTTTGTCAAGGACAGCCATGATTCTGAAATTGCCAAACTTCCAAGAACCCTGAAGGATCCTTTAGCACAGGTGGCATAACCTGGTGTGTTTCCATGCATGCCTGTAGCTTTGCTTCCATATCTCAAGCTTTCCCAAGAAATTTTGGAGAAAGGCTGCTCTGGAGGGACTGCTGCTCAAGGCAGATTCTGGAGGGTTTGACAACAAGGAATCTAGAAAGCCTAATGATCAACCCCCCTCCTTTCCCAGCTTCCTCTGGAGGAGCACAGCTCTGTCTTTCTCAGGATGCAGGAGTGGGAGGAGGGGTGAGACGAGGATGTGTGAGACAGCTGAACTCAGCCACCAAAAAAGCTGCTCCCCTCCTTTGTTTAGAGATGTACCCAAACTGAACTTGCAAGCCTTGCTTTAATGGTGACTCCATATTCACTGTAAGCTGCCTTCCCACTTATCCATTACATACTGTGGAAGGAGAATAGGTTCAAATGCAGTGAAAGCCTCTTCAGCACTCTTTACATCCGCTGTACACTCCTCCTCAGGCTCTACTTCTTGGGAGCTGGGATGTTTTATTTTATTCTATGTGGTCTTTAACCCCACAAGTCACCTGGCCTCTGCCAAGCTCATGCAAGCAGATGGACAGGAGGCCATGCAGAGATTCTCAAGAGTAGATGGAACAAAGGCTCCAGACACCTCATTTTTTGTCACACCACTACAGTTGTTCACCACTCTTGTGCCAGAAATGGCACCTCTGACTATTGACAGGACAAACTGTCAGCACTGGTAGAGGAGTAAAGATGTTGGACAATATTGCAAGGCAGAAGCCATAAACTGTGCTGCTTTCCTCCTCAAACACCGAAGCATCAAAGACAGCCCAGAAAAGACAGAAAGGGGACAAAACCAAGAGCGTGGAGACTTGACCAATGGGGATTCAGCAATGTCTATGTTAAAGGATTGTGAAAGGTCATGTAAGCCTTTAGAGACCAACTTACACAAGTCTTTCAGGGGGGCTGCATCCCATGTCCTGCTGTCCTGCCTTCTCTCAGCATATCTGACCTGTTTCCCATCTTTGGTTCCCTCACCACCACTCCCCTTATGGATATCTTATCACTAGCCTAGTTCCTTACCTAAAGAAGGAGTTAATTTCCTAAATCCTTCCATCATTCTCTTGGCTTCATCTGGTTTCTCCCACATTCTTGCTGTATGGCTTTCCAGCTTGGAAGATGATGCCTGCACATTTGTCATGCAGCAGGAATGTCATCCAGTCCATGAATGTAGCCAGGAGGGCAAACCTTGTGGGTTTTTTTCCCTTCTGCAATCGACTGACCCTTCCTGTCACCAATTTATCATGCTTTCATCTAGCTCTGAAAAATCCTGTTAGAGTGTTACAATAGGGCACCACACCAGTCTGAGATGCCTCTTCTCTTCCTTTCAGAAACTTCATGTGTATTTTTCTTTAATGTCTCACCTGGAAAAGGATCAAGGAACATAACCTTGAAATAAAGCCCTGCTAGCTACCACACAAAACTTGATATGGGCAACCAGCTTTACTTTACATTTTATAAAAACCGTGGTGGGGAGTGCTGTAATATTTACAGATGTATTTTAATCAAATTTACACCTACAGTTTTTGTCCGGTCAGTCTCACAAATGACAAACGCAGGCCTACTAACAAGTCAGCTGAGAACTGCACAGAGGAACCAGGCTGGGATGGAAAGGATTTTGTGGTTGCTGTTGTTAAGGATGGTATGAACAAGGGGAAGCAATGAATGCATCGTCTTTCATTGCCTTGGCAGGATAAGAGCTCTGAAGGAGCCCAGGCATGCCCAGTCCTTCAGAAGAGAAAAAAAGAGGGCTGCAGATAACATTCTCTCCAGCATGCAAAAGAGGAACAGAGACTATAAGAAGATGTCACAGGGAAGGCAGAAGTAAACACAAAGACAGCTGGAGAGTTCCTGGAACAGGGGAGGAGTGGGAAGGCGTGAGGCTGGGAATTGACTGAATCCTTTGTGCAGTCACTCTGGTCACAGTTTCTCCTCTCTTCTCCCTGGGGTGGGCAAGCAGGGAACTGGGTTACGCTCCCTCAACTTCTGGCTGCATGTGCACATGCCTGGGGAGAGACTGCAGCTAGACCAGGCAAAGAACATGTGGGACAACACAATGTGGATAAATAGAAATTTTGCCCAGTTCAAACTGTCAGGACAGAAGACAAGGCAGGAGCATGCAATGGGGTTAGATGTACTCCTGACTCTATACAATATGTACGCTTTAAATGCCTCAGTCCTAAAAACACAGCATTCTGAAAGCAAACTGTCCCTTGTCTTCTCAAACAGGCACACTTTTCCAGTACTGTCCCTCTCTTGGCACAGGGGGACAGAAGAACATCAGAAACTAAAGGTCCAGGGCAGCTGGAGTGGAGAAAGGGAACCCAAAGAGAGAAAAGGCATCTCCCAGTGAACTACACGGGGTAGAGGTAGAAGGATGCAATGCAAGGGGCAAGGGGGAGAATGGGAGATAAAGTTATGATGAAATTTATGGGAGAGGTAATTGTGTCATTGGAGGTCAGAGAAGAAAAGGACAAGTGCAAAGAGAAGCCAGCAGGACTGGAGGAAGAGGAGAATATGCAGGAAAAATTGGGTGATGAGATCTCTTTGGAAAGACGAGTGGTGTTGGGGCTTTCACAGCACTCCGGGAGGGATTCACAGCTCCCGACCTGCACTCACATGATGCTGCCTTGGAAGTACAAACCGACGTGTCCCAAGAGGTGACTATTTCTTCTGGGCAACAAAGAAGCTCAGAAGCTGTTGCTGCTCATGCTGAGGGGTCGGGCACTGGCAGGAGCTGTTGCCATGTGCATTTACAAGGGTCCCCAATTCCAGCAGCACCCGAGCACACCAGAAACTCAACTGAGCTGAGGCAGCCAGGTGCACACGTGCCTACAGCATGTGATGTTCACTGCTAACAATTTTGTAGCTCATTTGAGACAGCCTCTGCCTGTTCTGCTGTACACTGTGCACTGAGGGGAAAGCTCCCAGCACACCCATTTAATTCACATTTGTAACAGGAGATTGTAATTTTCAAATATTTGTCAAGAATTATCAAGAGCGATGCCAGAAATTATTTGTACATCAGAGGCACTTAGAAAGTGCAGGAGAATGCCTCGAGAAGCTGAGGTTTAGATTGCAAATACTTTGGTATCATGACAGCTTTTCACTGAGCGTCACAGCACGTGCGTTTGCACTTCTATTATAAAATCTTATTCAGCTGTTGAAGGGGCTAAAGCCATTCTTAGGTTCTCTAAAAGATCTTTTTAATTCTCAGCTCTCCCTGTGGGAGGCTGGAGGCCAGCTATTCTTTCCACTTGAACAGTAGGTACCTACAATTCTTGACAAGCAAAGTTCTTTGTAGGCAGGCAAAAGTAGGCTAAAAGCAAAGATGCCTGTTAGGAGTTTTTCACCACACACAGAAACTGAGAACTGTTGTTTCTTATCCTAACTTGTCACCCCATTTCTAACATATGCTAAAGATGGTTATTCTTGAAGAAAAGACCTTTATCATAAGCAAAAAAAAGTCATATTTATATGGCTCATAACAGAGAGTATAACGTGACTAATAAAACTATTCAGCAAAGGCCAATAACGTGTTTAAGTGCTCACCTATGACAATTTAAAATATTCACTCATTTATGTGTCAGTGGATAAAAGCAACCCCTCTAGAACAAGTTTATAACAATCTTCTCCTGGTTTTGTGTCAATGGTGTTCTCAGGTATGTCCTGGTCATGGCTGGTGGATTTGATGGGCAGCATGGTTCTGATGCAGAACCCGAACCTTTGTCCTCCAGACTGTACCCAAGAAGTCACAACTGACAGACCAAAGCAGTTGAACTCCTGAAGAGCCAGGGACTTAGCTCAGCCATCATTGCAGTGCTAAGCTTCCTACAAAAACTTCTGAAATGTCCAGCCTCCAAACAGAATAAAAATATACAATAAAGCATCAGAAAGCTACCATTCTATACCTTTAATACAAACACTATTATACTTTTAAATACATCTGATTTTGGTTTTGTACTCAGAGTTTGTTCCTCAGTGCCTAAGTTTAGCTCGGGAGACTTAGTTGCCTAAATCAATATTTACTGCAATGATTCAGTAAAACCACCAAATACAACAGGTCCTAAAATAACAGCTTCTTAATATTGTATTTTAAAAGACATCAATTCTAAGAACTAGGATGTATGAAATGTAAGCCTGGAATTATCCACCCTATTTTTTGTGCACTAGATAAAGTTTATTTTCATAAATGAATGCTTGTAAAACAAGACACTATTTTTATCATCCCTTTAAATCATGTTAGATTAACAGATTAGGAATCATTCACCACATGTCAGCTAATAATATGGGGTTTAGGTTATAATAAAAAGAGGATTAATAGCACCAACATTATCCACATGATATATTCCTTATGCCACCAGCCCTCCACTACCTAGGACAGCCTGAGCCTGACATTACAGACAGGAAAACCCAGTGGCATTACTATTGCAGACTCAAGAGTCACTCTGGCATCCCTGCAGCACATTCCAATTTTTGCAAATGCCCATGAGTTGAGCTGGCTCCTCACAGATAAGACATGAAAACAGTGACACAGTCTACTCATGGCTGAATAATCTTCCCACTGGCTTTGGGGACTGAATGATCTTAGCAGTCAGACTCTCAGAAACTCGATTTTCTAGGGTTTAGAACAATGTTCTTGATATCATATCCTCCTTGTCAACAGAGAAGAAAGAAATGAACCCTTTCTTTTCTAGTACTTTTTCTTTATTTAGCAGCTTTTCCCAACGTAACATTTTAAACTGGCCTTTAAGGATGAGAAACATCTTCATGTATAAGACAGCCTTCCTACAGGCAATTAATGAATCCAGAGAGTTATTTTTAAAAAATTGTAACTATTATTTGAGTTTGATTTCATTATCTGTTTGTTGTACATTTGTTGAAGACCATTTGAATTTTTCTTTAAACTGGAATGCACCCCCAGCAGAGCATAAAATATTAAATGTTTATATTTTCATAACACTATTCCCCTCTCCAAGCCAGATCCCATGTGTTAAGACAACTTTTTAGATCTTTCAAATGTTCATTCTCTTTCAAACCAAGATTCTCAGAGTCCTGCTCCAGCATGTAGAGGCACGCTGTGGTTTTTTGGGGTTTTGTGGGTTTTTGTTTGTTTGTTTTCATTTCCTCCCTAGTACCAAACATTTTGAGCTTTTATGTTTTAAGAGAGGCGATTTTGTCATCTACAAGTCGATCACTATGCTTTTTTAATGCTTTTGTTAATAAAAAGGCAAAACGTGGTGCATTTGCTTTTATGATCATGGAATGAATTCTCCAGGATAAAAAAAATGAAACAAACCTTCTTGCTGGTTGCATTAGAGATATTTACCCTTGGCATTTGTTACTTATTATGAGCTTTTCTCCTGCATTATCTCATTTCTTGTTGGGAAGGTGAACGTTTTTCATGTTACATACTGTTCTCGTAAGTTTTACCACTGACAAAAATACAGCAGGAGTGAAGCTGGTGGTTTTAAGCAAACTCTTTTGTTTTACTTTCACTCTCAAGCATAAATAGCTCTTTAAAGTAATAAGTTTTATTTTTAAGAGACACTCAGTGTTAGGAGTTCCAGTTGGTGATACACATCTGACTCTTGCATACTATTCTGCCTTGTAATCTATGCAGAAAATCATTAAGTTCTAACATTGCTTAGAGGAGAAGCTTTTACTTGGTAAGATGGCTCTTGGTAAGATTCACTTGGTAAGAGCTGTCCATCCTTGCCTTCAAACCATTCTTCAGTCCCACCAAGTGTGAGCCGAAGAAAACACACAGTCCAAGGTAAGTCAGCCACATCCAGACTGCACCCAGTCAAACTCAAATGTGAAACCCAGCAACTCCTGCCCATCACCACTGCAGAGGAAATACCAACTACAGCAGAACAATCTTGGATCCTGTCCCCGAGTGTCCAAGAATGTGATATGTCTCCTCCAGTGCACGACTGCAAGAAAGTCAAGTAAATAACCATTGTGACTCAGGAAAAATTCACACAAAATGCCCATAGGGGAAGAAACACCTGCTTGGCAGTCACTGACTGTTTCTCTAAAGGGTCATTTCATTTTAATCCTTCAGTCTGGACCCTAGGGGGAAACCTCCTGAGGATGAGCCTGGTAACTATGGACTCATTTTTAGTTCTGCACAATCCCAGAAATAAGAGGCTTTTCAGAGGTACATTTTTGACATTTTATAAACTGTCTTGTCCGCTGCTAACCTCTCCATGGTGTACAGGTTATAGAGTACAAGTGTTTGTAATTTTTTTCCCCAGAAGGAAGCAAGCCTGAAATTTCTCCATATCTCATGCATCCTCCTCTCTCCTGCAGTGAGGAGCCCCATTCTTCACAGGGACCCATCACCTACACTGTTAAACACTATAACTAACCCAAATAACCAAATTGGTACATACCCAGCTAAGCTCTGAGCCATCATCCTCCATTCATCTTTATCTTACAGACTCATAGAATCTTGGAATATTTTGTGTTGGTAGGAATCTTTAAAGATCATCCAGTCCAACCCCCAGATCTTTGAAATCTGTTGCTTTTATTTCAGAACAATGGCTTTGTGTGTCTGAGATCTTTCCTGAATTCTTCAGCTATGACAGTTGGCATGTTAGAAAATTATTTCCTCTCCCTACAAGCCTCATAGCTGCAGCAAAACAACCCACACCATCTTTATCTCTTGTTCCACAATCAATATATCTATGCCTTGTTAAGGTGCTAGAAAAGCACCATACTATACTTTATAGTTATTTCTTAGTTTCTAATCAAGCATGCACAACGTGTCCATCATTTAACAATACACTGCATACACATGTATGACAGGGAGGGACTGAAGACTGTGTGGGTTTTTTCACATTTTTTCCTATGTGAACAGCTGTGTAGTTGTACCACTGCATGAAACACTTCTATATATTCATTTAATACTTCTAATAAAATTGGAACTAATAGCTTATATTTTGATTACGATAGGATAGATATTTTAACTTTAATTTACCTGTGTTGAATACATAACCCATTTCTGCTGTACAAAAGAACAGAATTTACAGATTATTTCATCTTGCAGTGCTAGGGATCTCTGTGAAGTTGAACTTCTCTGCATACATGGAAGGAATAGCAAGTCAAAGCTAATTAGTGCAGTGAGAATCTGGAAGGAGAAGTTGCTTCCTGTCTTTGAAATTTTCCACACCTTGGGTGAGCTGATCAGGCAGTGAGTGCTTTGTGACAAGCTGCAAGGCTGGTTGTACACTTTCATTTGCTATGTGTTTTAAATGATATTTCCACTCTAATATGCCATTGTTCCCTAAGTGAATATGTGATGTTTACTTAGGCAAGAAAAATATTCTTTTTTTGTGTGTACAAGACAGTTGGTTTTAAAATTTTGCATTCATAGAAGCTGAGTAATGCACTTAATGGTAAGTAATCTTTTCCCCTTTACTTCCCAGTAGGTTTTAGTGAGAGAAACTTCCTTAAGAGATGTGTCAGAAGAGAGGAAAATATGCTGGTGTATTACAGCCACGGGGGAAACAGTTATGTAGGTAATTGTAATATTTATTAAGCTTCAGATTTTATATAAGCTACAACTTTTAGCTTGTATTTTTCTTTTATCAGATAAAGAAATCAGGGATTTAGCAAGAATAACAGAGCATTCCAGCATGTTCAAAATTCAGCGTGTGATGTCCTGCTGTATGAAACTGGAGATATTCCAAACCACATTCATTAAAAACCAGCAACTTTTTCTTACTTTACATTTTTGTATCCAGCCAATATGAGTGTAAATATTATTAATCAGAAATATAGATCGTTTTTCATGAACACAAGAAAGGGAAATGAGGAAGGCAACAATGCCTTTCTTCTTGTTTCTCTGCTTCTGTTGCTGTCTCTGTATAATATGAAGACAACATGAAGTCTGTAAATGTGCTCCAAGTTAACTTCAGTAGTGTCACAATAGCAATCTTCAATTTCTCATCTCCACTTTTGGTCTTTCACTATGAGATTAAATAGATAGGAAACAATATTCCTTCCAGAAAACAAAGAAACAGAGTTTGAGAAAATTCTTTTTCAGAGGGTTTTGAGTTACTCAGGTGGTTATCCCAGATAGTAAGATATACATGACTTAAAATATTTGATACTAAATTTTGCCATTCAGGGCATCTGTATAATGTTGAAGGATGACCCTTTCACACCATGCAAAACCTGATCAGCCACCCATAGAAATCGAAAAAAAAACCAAGTATGATCTTGATGAATTCTTCAAATGTATGAGATGGAGCCAATATGTAATTTATTTGTTCTTGCAAGCACCATCAGCATCTAAATTCAGCATTCTTAGGGCAACTCCAAAATTCTATACCTGAAAAATGTGTGCAATGCGATAAGCCCTGCATTCCCAGAGTCCACGTGAAAATTTTAAAGCAATTCTTTGAAGAATAAATTTATGTGTGGCTCCCAAGAACAATTTGGATGCAAAATTTTCAATCTACACATGAAAAATGGTTGTCTTGTAATTTCTACTCCCTGATAAAATGAATTAAGTGAATAGTGAAGTCAAGCAGTGAGGATCTTCATGTGCAGGAAAGGCATTCACCTAGAAGATCAGTCAGAAGAATGGCTGACCAAAGCTGGAATCACACAGATGTCCACAAACACTAATCAAAGGGCATAAATGTGGTTCAATCAGACAGTTGTTTGCTATTAGAATGAGGGTTTTCAAGTCCTATGAAGGTAATACTTGGACAGTGTAGCCCATTGGTTAGGGTCAGTTAAAGAAACCATTCCTGGAAAGAATTGTTTGTGGTCAGACTCTCATTATCACATCTCTTTGCTCACCCCATCTTTCTCTCTCTGGCTGCTGTGGCACCTCATCTACATCAGGTAAAACAGATTAGTGGTTGTCTTGAAGCCCACCACAGGCAGCAGTCACTACATCTGCTCCCTGAGCACCTCTGATGCTACGGGCAGCACGTTTCTCTTCCTGTGGCCCAGGCAGTTTGTGACCCACTTGCTGTCTGTGTGCTGCCTGAGGGGAGCTGGTGGGCTGACCCTGCCTTGGTGCCAGGTGCCCACCAAAGCCACTCTGTCACTGCCCTCCTCAGCTGGGCAGGGCAGAGGAAACACACCAGAAGGTTCATGTGTGAGATGAGGATGGGGGGAGATCACTCACCAGTTACCGTCACAGGCAAAACAGGCTCAACTTTAGGAAATTACTTTAATTTATCACCAATCAAGTCAGAGTAGGGTAATGAGAAATAAACCCAAAACTTAAAAAGCACTTTCTCTTCACCCCTCCATTTTTCCTGGGCTCAGCTTCACTCCTGATCTTCTCTACCTTCTCCCCTAAGCAGCATAGAGGGTCAGGAGAGGGGGACTGCATTCAGTTCACTGCACATTTTCTCTACCACTTCCTCCTCAGAGGGAGAACTTCTCAAACTCTTCCCTGCTCCAACATGGGTTCTTCCCATGGGCTGCAGTTCTTCATGAATTGCTCCAGCATGGGACCCTCCCTCGGGGTGCAGTCCTTTGGGAACAGCCTGCTCCAACCTGGGTCCCCCAGGGGGTCACAAGTCCTGCTAGGAAACCTGTTCCAGCATGGACTCCTCTCTCCGTGGAGTCACAGCTCCTGCCAGGAGCCTGCTCCAGTGCACCTTCCCATGGGGTCTCAGCCTCCTCTGGGTATCCACCTGTTCCAGCATGGGGTTCTCCAAGTGCTGCAGGTGGATCTCTGTATCCCTGTGCCCTCCATGGGCTGCAGGGGAATCTCAGCTCCAACACCTGGAGCAGCTCCTACCCCTCCTTCTTCACAGACCTTGGTGTCTGCAGGGCTGCTCCTCTCACATCTCCTCACTCCTTTCTTCGGCTGCTGTTGAACTTCAGGGTTTTTTCCCTCTCTTAACCACATTATCCCAGAGGTGCTCCCATTGCTGATGGGCTCAGCCCTGTCTGTCTGGTCTGTCCCAGAGCTGGCTGGTTTTGACTCCATAGGACACAGGAGAAACTTCCAGCAGCTTCTCACAGAAGTGGTCTGTGAGAAGAAGGGTACCCCTGTAGCCCCCCGGTACCAAAACCTGGCCCCACAAACCCAGCACAGGGTTCTTCCTGGATAATGGGCCATTGCTCATCTTGCTTGCAGCTGCAAAACTCACTTCTGGGAAGACACCCCACTTGTTGAGAACCCAAATTTCATTTCACCTAGCATTGCCAGTCTGAAAGTTACACAGCCATTCACTTTTTCTCTGCAGCTACTGGAGGACAGAAAGAAGCTCTGGAGGGCAAAGGTGGAATGGGGCAAACTCTGCTCAGGGAGTGCTGCCTTTCCCCATGGTCTGCCCAGAGGTGCCAGGGAGCCACCTCTGACAAGGTGCCCCATTTGTAGGTGGTTACAACCCAGTGAGATGGATACAGCTGAACTAAGCACTATTTACCATGTTAGCAGCCTCACACTCCTTTGAAATAGAGACAGGCTTATGATGGATTTAGCCCACTAAGTAGAGGCTGGAGCTGTGCAGTCGGCTGCAGTCTTTCAGCCATGTGGTTTTCATACTCATAACATTCCTTGAATTAAGGTTCAAGGAAAACTTCAAAGTCTACTATTACTTGGTGAAATTAATACTATTAGTGGCATTAATCTGTGGACTTCGGTTGGATTCTCTACCTAAGAATAAGGAATTAGTCTTTTGTAATGATGTGTAGCCACAAATTAAAATCCTTAAGAACTGCTGGGAATTTGGTCCATCTTATTCAGAGGGAAAAAAGAAGAGCACAAAACATGGATGACTTCAGATTTTTTCTGTCATTTCAGAAAATAAAGGAATAATTGCCTTGTCTCTGGGAAGTTAAAATACACTATTTTGTCCATTTTTTGGTTTTATTTTATATTTCTGTTAAAGATGTTAAGATTTTCTGTTATAGATTTAAAAAACCAGAAGTATGTCTAACCATGTCTTACTACATGTGCATCTAAAAGTACAAGCACATGGAAAATGCAAATAATTAAAGGGATGTTATGATATGAAATCTGATTCTCATTTTAACCTAGGAAATAACCAGCAGTAAGTCCAAAAGCAGAAGAACTCCAGAACTATAGCAGTTTAGATTTCAGAGAGAAAATTAACTTGTACATATCAGATTTGTCCATTTGGTCTCAATTTGTAACTGAGAGCAGTGCAAACTACAGAAGTAGTGACAAGTCAATTGAACTTCTAAAGAGCATTTTGCTTGATATTCAAAAAAGTCAAACCACAGAAATAATGCTCTGTTTACAGCATAAATTTTAGCTTTTGTCCATTGATGTTATTTTCACATGTTTAGATTCTGAATTATATTTACCTTCCCAAAATAATGGTATAGAAAAAAAAAAATAAAAAAGAACTAGTGTGCTGGTAAAAAGCAGATTTCCTCTGGATGATAAAGGATCTACTTAAATATTGTTTTAGTAGACCAACTGATATGTCTAGTAAAAACAGACAAGCTTTGATGCATACAAGCCTGTTTTCAGATCTAATAAAAGATATTACCCCTCTTTACAAGTTCTGGCTTGCTTACTGCCTTATACCATTCTGGCTGCAAAGACACAGCTATTGCTCAAACATTATTGCTACTGTGAACCTTCCAGCCAAAATAGCACTACTGCTGCAAAAGTCCTAGTATGAGTTACTTCACATTTATCCAGCATATTTTAATGTAATCTCTCAGAAAGGCTACAGGGCTACATAAAATACAGCATGGCACACAGTTAATCTGCATTATGTTCTGAAGTGACCTGTCACAGAGACAAAATGGAAGAACAGTACCAGTTAATCAAAATTCAGTCTTTACAAATCATCCATGTAAACTGACATTTGCTTACTGTACCATTTCATCAAAAGAGAAATAATGATTTTTTTTGGACAATGGGAGTTACTTTTGCAGGTAACTGGCAATAAAATATAGATAGTTGAGAAAAGCTTCTGGACAAAGTAAAAAGGGGAAAAGTGGAGTGAAAACACATAACTAAAGGTTCCAAAATCCTACTGGTCTGCATGCTACTCTATGAAATCCCTCTTTAGACTGAAGAAAGAAAATCTTCAGTCACATGAAAGAAAAAAACCCTAGCTTTACAAAACTGCAAACTTCCTTCCTGTAAACATTTTTAGATTTAAGCCTTTCTCAGAAGCTATTTTTATAAAACTCAGATAAAACATTGATACAAGATCAATGAAATGGATCTGTGTTTCTGTTCAAATCATGTTAGCATGTTTGTTTCAAAGTCTATTGTTCACTCTTAAATAATAATTTCCTATTGTTTCTGATCACACCTTTTTTTTTCTTTTTCCATTCCAAAACTGTAGTGGCAACCCTTCTCCTTTCAGACTACTCTGTTTTGAAGTTTTGAAACTTCTCATGGTTTCTTAATGACACCGGTTTCACATGATCCCATTGTCTGGCTCTGTCTCTGCCTCTGCCTGTTGGTTCCCCTTGATTCTTACAGCCAATTTCAGTAAACCCTGAATGAGGAAAAAGGGCTTTCAAAGAGATACTAATTCCTACAAAATTTTAGGAAGACTGCTAGCAGGAGGAGGAAGAAATGCCAAAGAAATGCCCACTGTTGGAAAGGGAAGTACAACACAGTTATTCTTCCTCTGCTTGCTACTAGCTAATTAAGCTCCTGACTAGCCCAGCATATCCAGCATAAACCAGGCACTCCAGCACATGGGGGATGTAATTCAGGGTTGGAGGGAAATCAGGGCTGGAAGGGTGTAGGATGCTCAGCCCTAGGAAAACAAGCTGCACCCATAGCAAGGCTCGTGTTTACAAACCCTACTGAGGAGAAAATGGCCATCGTATGACGTGTGATGATGGGGTTTGTGGACAACAGGCTCCCTCAGATCCCTACCAGTGCAATGACAAACACTCTGTGTGCAAAGGCATTCAGAAAAGCTGAGGAAATTGCAGTAGTTCGCAAATCTACAGAATTTCTTGCTGTTTTTTTTTTAACAATGCCCTCATCTAGCACATTTAGGAACAACATTGACAAGTTTTAAGTACAGTTTCCCTTCTTCCCTCACTCCACTCATAAGGCTGGAAGGAAGTCAAACTTCTTCAAGGTTCATGTGGATGAAGAGGACCATATGGTTGTCAAATCAATTTTTTGAACTCTGTCCAAGTCCTGCGAGATGGATGCTTTTCACATGGACACCACATGGTTTATCTGAGGACAGTTCAGCTAGGAATGAACTAGACAGGAAAAATATTTTGAATTGCTCCCTCTCCAAAAGATAGGCGAGATACTCTTTTAGGCCTATAAAAAGACTTTTTGACAAATGGTCTCTGCAACATCTTCTGAGCATTTGGTAGGCACACTGAGAACTTCTGCTCATGCTGTTCATTTAACCCATGTGTGCACAACTAAATGAATAACATGAAAATGCCACACCATGTTTCTCTTATCACAAGAATTGTTCCTAATCAGATAACATCCTTTCCTCAATGTGAGAGACCACAGGTCCCCAAAAATTTTTTTTCTTATAAAATTTCTATGATTCCTGCCTAAGTAACCATTTTTATACCTGTAAGTATGGAGCACAAACTGGATTTAACTGCTTCATGAGTCTTTTAAAAGTGACATTATGTCTATTCCAACATCACTGTTAACGTCTCTTACAATCAGAAAACAGAATTTGAAAGATGAAAAGTTACCACCATGAAGTCTTACACTGATGTGAGGAATGGTAATTAAAGCAGTCACCTCAGGAGAAACTAAAATGAAATGTCTATACTTGACCTTTATTTGTAACAGAAAAGAGATAGAGCATCACTCCAGGAGAGTTTTTACAACTTTTTGATACATCATTGTCATGGGATTTTTTTTCCCTAATTTTGGATGTTAATTTACATGTAGAGTAAGTACTGCCACACAACCTGCTGCTTTCTGAGTGCTGGTGGACAGTGTGTGATGCAGCATCCAAGGGGCTGAACCAGGCAAAACAAAAGATCTTTCATGGCTCTGTGGAAAAATTCTGCTTTCTCCCATCTGTTATTCCTCCTTTTGCTACCCCACTGCAAAACTCCACAGCTTTACTCTGCATCAGCAGCATTGTAAGTTTCATTTTTGTCTACTCATGGAGCAGTGCAGCATCAACCAGAGTTTAAGAACTGGGGACAAACACACCCATTATCATTAACATCCTAAATTCTGAGTAATTCCCTCCCCTGAATGTTTTGTTTTTAATTTTCAGCTAGTTCACAACTGGCTTCACTTTTTGTTTGATGGGCTAGCTGCAGTGCTGGAGCAGGGAAGCCTTCAGGGAAATGCTTCCCTTCCCCACATTTTCACACTGAATTAAAGACGTCAGAAAAGCATTTCTAATCATACCAACAATTACTAATCATACCAATAGTTATGTACAGTAGGGAATTAACCAGAATTCTGTCATAGCTCTCTGTGTGGATGCTTACTTTGGAGCACTTAGTCAGATTTGTAAATGCCTACAGACTTCTGTCTTCATCTCATGGGTATTCTTTAATCAGCAATTTATCTCACTTGCATACTTTTGTTTCCACAGCTGCTGCACAAAGACAACTGTTAACATTTATTTGCAGTGTTGGGGTGTGTGAACCTTTTCAGGCAGATGAGTGTAGCACAAGGTGAGCCACAGCAATGCCCTCAGGAGCCTGAGCAAAGAGGGGCAGGCATAGATTCTTGTTTGGGGGAACAGGAAGAATTCCCCAGCCGGAAGTCCATGTGCAGTTTGCTGGCTCAGGAACCACACAGGGTATTGCAGACCCAATACCTTCTTTTATTTGGTGCCATAAATAGCTGTGTGCTTCAGCCTATCGTGACCTTTGATTAGCACGGCTTCAAGCAACTGCTGGTCTGTCAAGGCTCTCCAGAACACACCTTTAAACCAGGCAGGAGGTCAGATATAAACAATAGTTTTGGTTTTTCCCTCATGCAAGTGCAAAATTCCTCTAGTATTGCTGTGCCTCTGCAAATTGTACGTAAAGTAGAATCTAAAACCTGAAAAGTACCACCAAAGGGCCCGGGGAGCTGAAGAGAAATCCATTCTTAATCTGTTCCAAGCCTAAGGTTTCTATTAAAATAATCAAAGCTTCCACTCTTTCTCTTGGCTAAAGGAATGCTTCTTCACAAGAGGGAATACTTGCCGCAAATGGCATCACCATTGTTCCCACAACTACTGTTCATATCTTTTTGTTGTTGTTGTTGACTTTTATGTGAACTGACAGTCAATTTCTTGGTGGACAATTGCCCACATTATAAAAATGCACAGTTGTGTCACTCTTCAGTTCTGCCAAAAAAAGCCAGGGTAGTCAGAAGGAACACAGTATTTGGCCTGTCATTAAAACAAGGGTCTACTTAACAATGAAAAGAAATGACCATCAACAAACACAGAAGTTTATTTGTAAAGATAAATGTCAAAATACAGGCAACTACAATTGTTTGAGGTGTCACTGTGCCTCTGTAAGTTATTATAAACAGTGAAGGGCTTGAGGGAGAATACTGTGGTGGCAAGGGAAGGTACAAGCATTATAGGTGCAGCTATTTTAAATGCTTTCCCTGGAAAACAAAATGGATAAATGGGAAATAGGAGGAAAAGCTGGAAGTAGTTGATAAGGGACAAAAAAGCAGGCCACAATAACATGCCCAGAAGCATGAAAATCACAGATAAAAGGGCTGTTTTGATATGATTACATGTATTTCTAACCCAAATACAAAAGACTTACACTTGCAGACTTTCACCATGGTTATGGCTTGTTTTTATTGTTGAAGAAAATGCACATAAAGCTATTCCTACAGTAAACAAACTGTTGCATTTGTACAGTGATGAAGCAGCTGCAGTCCTTGATTTGTTTATTGAGTGGCTAACACAGCAACATACTTCAGATTTCCATCCCAAATAATACCATCTAATGATCAGCAAAAAAACTAGTAACTCTGCTAAATTAGGAAATATCAGAACTTATCACCACTTGGTATTGAGCTCCAGCTTTTTACTGAAAAACACCCACCCAATGTTCCAACTCCTGCAAAGAGCAATTGGATTTTTAGTCTTTTGTCACTGCGTGGTCCAAAAGATAAAACATTTTTCACAAGAGTTAATGTTGTTGGCCTGAGATTCCTCCTGTGTTTTCAGCTCAATACCGTATCTTTCACTTCCTGCTCCGAAATTCTTGAATGATGCTGCTAAAATGAGACTTTGACGGACTAGTAAAACTTTAAGCACCACTTCAGGTACTCCTGAAGTCCGAGTCCCCCATATCTGCCAAACTTCTGTCCTGCCACAAGGCATCCTTTCCCGTTTTTTCAGGTTTTAAATCCAGGCTTGAAGTCCTCCCGGTCGCTATGTAAAGCACGTACATAGACTGGGGTACTACCGATCTCATACTGTGGCTATGTAAACACAGACGTATCAAAGAAAGGAAAAAGAACCAAAGAATCACAGGATATTTATAGCTGGAAGGGACCCATGGAGATGGTCCCGCTCCTGGGCCTGAGCAGGACACCCCCAGAGTCACACCATGCGCCCTGAGCTCTGCCAGGCTCAGCGCTGAGACCGCTGCCCTGGGGAGCCTGCAAGGGGAACAAAAGATCCGTTTAGCTTTTAAAAGGCGCCGGTGTCCCCGAACCGGGTGCCAGTTCTGCGGGCGGCGAGAGACGGGGCCGCCGCCGCTCCCGGCCCCATCCCGCTCCCGGCCCCATCCCGCTCCCCTCGCGTCCCCAGCCCGGCGGGAGGCGGCCGTGCTGACGTCATTATCGCCACCGTCCTGACGTCATCATCCGGGCCCCGGCGCGCGCCCGCCGGCGCGGGCCACAATGGAGAGCGCGCGCGCGCCCAACCGACGCGAAACAGGCCCGGCGCGCGCCTGCGCGCCGCTGGACGTGTGTGTGTGTGTGCGTCCCACAGTCCTCATCCTTCCCCTCACTGCCGCCTCCGCCCCGCACACGGACACACGGGGGGCCCGCCGTGCGCGGCGGCCCCGGGCGGGCATACGGGCAGCGCGTCAGCGCCGCGCTCGGGTGGCC